>VZRH01008150.1:400103-415739 GCA_013397555.1 Urocynchramus pylzowi
CCAGAGAAAAAGAAAAACAAAAAAAAAAAAAAAAAAAAAAAAAAAAAAAAAAAAGTCAGAGAAAACCCCAGAACTAGTATCTTCCATAAAGGTGGAATCATAGTATAGTTGGACAAGGTCACCATATTTGTCAAGTATGATTTTCCCTTCATGCAGCCAGGTTGGATATCACCAATCCACCTCATTTTCCATGTTCCTTAGTGTAGTTTCCAGGAGGATTGAGGTTAATTGCCATATCATTAAGTGAATTGTTGATGTCAACTTATATTTATCTTTTTACTCATGAATTTTCGAGAAGAACAAGGCATTATCATGCTTTTAGCATTAACTATACAAACATGGAAGTCAAACGTGATCTCTGTAATACCAGAGTTCTGTCATAATCCCAATGGATCAACGTGTGGCCTCCAAGTGTACTTAAGATACAGCCTAAGAGCACTTTTCTTTCATTAAGTAGGCCTTCTTGGGTAACTAAGCAAAAACTTATTCTTTCCTACTTCAGGAGCCAAGGCAGTGCTCAATATTCATACAGCTGACACAGCCTGGCTTAGTGACAAGCATTTACTTCTAGCTAGGTCTTTTGGGAATTAACTACATTAAAATAATTTTTTCAGACATCACTTATTCTCTATTGATTTGTAATGAAATGTCCATCTGTTTTCATAAACAGAACATGATCCATACCCCGTGTGCCTTTCTTCAGGAATCTCCAATATCTCCTATGTATGGGTATTTCAGTGAGAGTTAAGTCTAATTGAATGATAATTTGCCATAGCATTACAAATTGTGGTTTAACTAGAATTATGTGGAACTTTACATAAAACTCAATCAGACAGTAAAACAGATTTTTAGCCTTAAACCAGAGGTCATACTTCCACTGAATTTTAATGAGATGTTCTGAATACCTCAGGGGATAGAAATGCCTTTAACCCTTGCATTGCAAACAGGGACTTGCAAATGGCAGCAGTTCAAAATTCCCTAATGAAATGATATCATGGTGACATCACGAACCAATGTGATCTGATGCCAATTAACCCAATTGATTACAATGAACAAGAGAACAACAACTTTGCAATGACCCTTCATAGAAAGAAAATAATAGGATCTTTTCATACTGTGTCATTAGGGCAGAAAAAGCATGTAATATTGATTAAGAAAAGACCAAATCTGGGTGTCACTGCTTCTAGAGGGTTTTGTCAGGGAAGTTGTATGAAGAACACACAACTGTGGCACTGATCAGCAACCCTGCAGTTTTGGCTTAATTCTTGGGTTTTATTTTTTCCTGTAGACCTGATGAAAAGGTGAAATATACTGTGCATCTGAGTTAACAATTATGGAATGCATCTGAGATGAAACTAAATCACCTGCATGTTAATTGTGTTTATTTGCAAGGATAAACTTATATGTGGATTTATAGTGAGTTCTGTAAGACTTATGAGGTGAAAATTTCTATATGAGGACCAACTTGCCCTGAAGGTCAGAGGAGACCTCCTGTGTTGAGTTTGTGTCCATTGCACTTGGTCTTGTCACAAGCACAACAGAAGAGAGCCTGGATGCATAACTGCCCACTTCCTTCATGTGTTGATTCACAATCTCCATTGATGAGATTCCCCCGAGCCTTCTCTTATCCAGGTTGACAAGTCTCACCCCCTCAGCCCTTCTCCACATGGAAGATGTTTCTGTTCCTTTATCATCTCAGCGTCCTTCGCTGGATGCTCTCCGGTATGTCCGTGTTTTTCTCATACTGAGGAGCCCAGAACTGGACACAGTTCTCCAGGTGTGGCCTCATCAGTGCTGAGTTCAGAGGAAGGATCACCTGCCTCCACCTGCTGGCAACAGCTCCAATGCAGTACATGATGCCATCAGCCTCCTCTGCCACAAGGGCACATCTAAGGCTGTGTGGCATGAGGCATCAGGGGGATTGCAATGCTCAAGACAGTTGCTCTGGTTAGCATAAATAACCTCCTCAAATGTTAAACTCATGGCAAAAATATCTAGCTTGAACCTTAGGCCTACTGAAAATGGAACATAGAGAGGCAAAGCATTTCCTAGTGGAGCTATGAATAATAACAAGCATCCACACCATGACTGCTTTAAATTTATTCAAATCAGCTTTTAAGGTCCCGGGCTGGGTTGTATTTGGTTTTGTCAGAATCATTAGTAGACAAATGCAGACCATTACAGGAAAAGGACTCTATTCTCTCTGTGTGCTCTGCATGTCAGAGCCGTGGAATGCTTTTCTCTTTTTTAGCCTGCAGACCTTTCTTGTGTTTGAGTAGATAAATGTAAATTGGAGATTGAGCAAATAGTGTTAGATATTTTAATGCAGGCAGATATGGTTGCTGCCGGATAAGAGCTTATGCTTCTATTATGTTCTAAATTTGAATAACTTGGTACAGCAAAATTCCTTTAGAGTTCTTAGCAAAAATAAAATCAGGAGGAAGCTTGAGCAGCTCGGAGCTTATGACCAACAATTTATCGTTAAACTCAGATTAAGCCCACAGAGAATTTCTTTTATTTTATATTATTTTTTGAAACATGAAAATTTATTAAATTGCCCTTTTGGTCTCCTGTCTACTGGAAGAAAGACCTGCCCAGAGGCAGCCCACACTGTGCAAAGATTTATGTACCTTCTGAACTTTAAGTGTATAAAAACACCCTCCTACATGCTTGAAGATAAACAAACAAATGATATATCATACTCCGGTAGCTGAGCTAGACCTGTGCAATGCATCTCAGGTGCATACACTGGTGCCAAGCACACTGGGAAGCTCATAATGAGCTAATTTATCTGATTCCTTATCCCAGCTAAGCTCAGCACTCCTTAGACTAAATTACTTTTATTGCTTAAATCCAGCTCAAGTATGGTTGGCTCAGGTATCTTTTTGACAGAGCAGTATATGGTATAGACATGGTATTTTAGCAGCTTTTGGAAGTATTTCATTGAAAATTCCTCCTTAGATGAGGTTTTGACTAGGCAACTGTTTCATGGACTCTCCTCTAAGATGTCTGCAGTGGCAGCAGTGCTTCCCAATGATTATCAGCTGGCAATGGGATACTGCACAGAACAATGTTATGTTGACTCCCTGGTCCTCAGGAGGTGCCTGATTCCTGGGCCTGGAATGTTTCTGCTCCATGTCTTCCCCAACCCCTGTCCCTCACTGAGGTGATGGCACCAGCCCTGGCCATGGGGCCCAGCTCTGACCTCCCAGTGGGAAGCCCCACTGTCCCCAGCTTCTGCTCCATAGGGATGTCACTGTGCCATGGCAGTTTTAAAAATTGTGACTTTAAATTACACTTGGCAAGTTTTGCAGAATTGGTAGGTTTAGTAAAAAACCCAGCCTTTCCAGTTTCAGTGTTTCAAAATGGTTCTCACCAGTGTATAAATATTGTCTTTACAAAACACTGCTTTTTGTCGTATAAATTTAATGTCCCTCATGCATTTTTTCAGGGACTTTCAGCTCTCTGTATTTGTATTAATTATATAAAAAAATCATTTTATCTGTGCTGCCCAGAGAAAATCTGAAATATAATAAACTGATTGACAAAATGAATTGAAGATTATGTATATGTTCCCATGAGCAAAAATGTTACTTTTTTGAGCACAGAGTAAAAATCTATTTTGAAGATTCAAAGAAATGTTCTGGAAAAGTACAAGAGCAGCAGAATAATTTATATAATGTTGAAAACTCTGGACAGACCCTAAAAATAACAGAAAAAGAACTACAGATACTTTGCTCTTAATCACTGACTGCTCAAAGCAAAATGTTTAAAAATTATTCTACATTTAACAGTCTGTATAAAGATATTTTAATGAGATAAGACAAAAAATCTCAGGTTATGTTTCTTTGTTGATAAGAAGAAAAGCCAAATTACCTTGATACACAGGAATTTTGGTGGTTTTTTTGTTTTGTTTTGTTTTGGTGTTTGTTTTTTTTTTTTTTTTCTATAATTTCTGGCCGAAAACTTAATTTGTTTTATTCAATAGCTATATGATTTTAATTGCAGAGACACTGATTCCATGTATGGATATTTCTATTACTTTTGTTCTTTTAAAAATCTATTTAATTGCTGAAAATGCATGTATATATGGAGAAAAGTATTCTTCTTTTCACAGACAGGGGTTCAAAAGTATGTAAATCCCTCAACCTGCACTTACTTAAGTAAACACTTGGTTTACTGTAGTGAAAATAAGAGGGGAATCGACTCCATTTATCCAATGAATTATAGTGCTGTAATAACATAATGCTACTTACCGTATGTGCTGAAGAACACCATTTATTTACAGCCTGCTATCAGAGATTTTTTTGGTTCCCTTTACTGTACATATGAGAGACAGTCTGTAGACTCTTCTTGCTTTGTATTTATTGTAATTTATATGAAACTTTACTAAATTTTTATGAGTACACTTTACCAAGTTTTTTACGGGTATTGTAATGAATACCAAACAAGTAGAAACAAGCCAGAATTACAGACTTTGTGGGAATTAAGACACTAAACCTACCTTTCACAAATATCCCGTGGGTAGAATTTCTAAAAGCAGTTCTTGGAATAAGGTACCCAGCTGCTATTGATTTTTCATTAGACACGTAATGGATGTAGTGCTATAGAATGCTGTTTCTGTCTTTTATTAAAAAATAAATCTGAGTACAGTACAGTGCAGTGACTTCCCTAACTTAGGTCCATGCAAAAGTATTGGTTGCACAGAAATCACAGCAAATATTTTTCCAAAAAAATAAAAAAGCACACCATTTGCATCCCAAACCTTTCACATAGTGTTTTTAGTTAATGGTTTAAATACACATTATGTTCTTCAGTGGTCAAAACTGAGAAATATTTAGGAACTTTTGGCATGTTGACAAGTATATTTAGGAACCCTTGGCAGGGTGACAAGTGCATGACGAATTTACAACTTTCCAGTCCGATTTCTGATTTTCAAGAGAAAATACAGTCATAGAGTTAAGTTTGTTCTTAGTGTCACTTTTCAACTTCTACATTTCACAAGATTTTGTAATTTAAGCAGCACATGTATGTCTGCTCAGAAAAAAAAGCAAAAACCCTCAAAAAATCCCATGCAAAAAAAAAAAACCTGAAAACAAAGCAAAACTCTCTAACAGTACATCATGGACCTAATCTAAAATATGGCATCTTTAAAACTCTCCAGGACTGCAGCTAAGACATAAATTCACTTATTAGAGCCAGTTTGCATTTTTGAGCATAACTTCTGTAACATGGATGTTCAACTTGATACAGAAGATCAGTACAAGTGCATTGGAAGCTTTCTGTGTGACAGGTGTCCTGCCAGCACCTCTCAAACAAGAGGTCTGAGAACTAGCTCAGGTAGATTCTGCATCCAGGAGCAATGCCAGCCCCTCTAAGATGCTCTCCCCCTGGCTTTTCTTACCCAAAAACGCAGTGACCAATGAGCCCAAGTTTTTATGTAGAGCCAAATCATTAACTATCATGTTGTGTAGCTGTTTTGCACTACAGAAAGATCGAAAGGCTCAGACAAAGAAGAGGTATTTAATCCACATAATAACCTTTGTAATTCTCCCAGTGTGGTTTCTGCATGGCATGATTAATTATTTCTGAGGACAGATTTGCCCTGAATGTTTATGTAAGGGTAAACCTTATGTGTTTGCCATTTCCACATCTCCTCATTCCTAAACCAGTTTTTAATTTAAACCATAGAAGAAGAAATTGCATTATCACATTATGACCAGGCTTACCTATACCAACCACTTGTGTTGAAACAAGTCAGAAGCTATCACAGGCAAAGGCATGATAAGGGTTAGAATACACAACCAAGCAAATAAGGGCTCCTCTGCTTAGGTAGAGCTCCTGTCTTGACCATGGCAACACAAAGAGCATGGCAGATTTAATTGCTGCACTTTAAATTTTCACTTTAGCATGCTCTGCACAAATAAACATGTCAAGGTTCCTGAGGATGTGCCATTCTAGTGTTCTTGATGTTTTCTATGTAGAAACATGGAGCTGGAGAGGTCACAGGGCTCTGTGCTGCTTCTGCCAGGAAGAGGATCCCCTGCTCCAAGTGACTCAGCTCCTCAGATGCAACTTGATCAGTGGTTCCTCCCATTTCACATCCCCCACTGTGCCCTTGTTGTGTCACAGTGCTCTCCCACTGAGACAAAAACAGATATTTGAAAGATTTGCCCAATTTCTGAAGTTACATAAGCCATGAATTTCAAATAAACCTAGGAGCTTAGTGGCATTCATTTGGAGAAAGCTTTCCACACTCTGGCCAAGGGTGAATTTCTGTTCTGCTTGTCTTTTCAGACTGGAAGCAAAGAACACTGCTGCCTTTCTGCAGATTTAAAGTCAATTTGTCAGTTCTCATTGCTGTTTTGCAGCTCCACATGAGGAATGGAGACACTGAGAGAAACCAAGCCAGATTTATGAATAAAACTTACAGATATCATTTAGGGGTGAAATTTTGAATAACATCTCCATGCTAGCAAAAAGCTTTCCCAAGAAAAAAAACTGGATGAAAACCTTTTACTTCTCTCCTCCACAATACAACTGCATCCATAATAGAGTGCTTGCTAGTATTAGCTATACTGAGAGATATATCTATTCCAGTAAACCTTTTACTAGTGTAGGCTAGACATCAATTTCACTCTGCTGAAGCTCAGGAAATCAATGACCACCTGCAAAGAAAGGCACTGGAAATAATCACTGAGAATTATGTTAAATCCTCCTGGAGTTATGAGATTATGGAAGAAGCTCAGTCTACATTAAAATATGCATATACTCCAGCTCTTGTGGTTGCAGAAAGATGGCAAAAAGTACGTGGCTAGCAAAAGGAAAAGAGCAGACCTTAAAATGTTATGATAAAGCAAGACTGAACGCTGTTTCTGTGTTCAACTCTTTCTGTTACCTTAGTGAGAGACTGACATAATATTTCAAACAAGAGGTTATGAGGCTGGGATATAACCATGACCCTGACTCTCAGTTCCTCAGCCTCATCTGGTGTGCAGATATCACTGAACTCAACCACTGCCATTTCTCTCTTTTGCCTCTTCAAAACTGACACTCTGGCAAAGGGAAAAAGTATCATTGTATATAAATGATACAAAATGTCTGCATAAGTGTGTCTGTGTGTCTGTCTGAGACAGGTGAGCATGCTGCTGCTCCAGATGCAACTGGAAGTTAGAATGAAGATCTATTCCCAGCATATACATGCACACAAAGCAAGCACATACACTCTATACATACATGTACACAAATGTCTTCATGCAGATAGATAGGTATAAAATCATAGAATTGTTTAGACTGGAAAAGACCTTCAAGATCATTGAGTCCAAATCTTAGTCCATTACTGCCAAGTCTACCACTAAACTATGTCTTGAAATGCCACATACACATGTCTTTTAAATCCCTCCAGATAGGGAGACTTCTCCAATGCCCTGTGTAGCCTGTTCCAATGTTTGATAAACCTTTTGGTGAAAAAAAATATTCCCAATATCCAATGTAACCCTCTCCTGGTGCAATTTGAGACTGTTTCCTGGAGGCACATATGGGCATCATAAAGACATATAAACATATGCACGAACAAGGCCAGGCACACAGAGGAGAGACACGCACTCCCAGCACCCATCAAACCAAGATGGCACCAACTCCTCATCCTGCTTCCTTCTCTGGCTGGGCAGAATGGAAGTCCACTACCAAAAACATACACATACACATATGTACCAGAGGTAAATAGGATCCCACAAGCAGCTGGGCTCAGGCACTCTGTCCAGTCCCCACAGCTGCTGGCATAGAAGGCCCCAAGGCTGTACCTCCTCTCCAGTTGCTGATGCAGACAGAACCATCCAGATCTTCTCAGCTCCCACAGCTGACACCTGTGTGCTCTCACCCCTGGAGATACACAGGCACTCTCACACCCTTCACAGTCCCATACAGGCTCACTCAAGACCCCAGGCTACTCAGAGGTTGGCCAACCTTGATCTTCACTAGATCCTTCCATTTCCTGCCACTACAGGCTCATGGGATGTCCATCTTGTGGTCTGGCTCTAGCTGCTGCAGTTGAGATCCTCATGCACACAGAACAGAACAGGGACTTGTCACTTGGGGAGGATGTTGAAGGGAATGAATCAAGGCTGCTCCCTTCCCTGACAGAGCACTGCCAGACAAGCACACTGATCAGGAAATTATTTATGTGTGTCTGACCTTTTTCATCATTTACTCCTCTTTTCCAACTTTCATTCCTCCCAAAATCACCTAAATCCTTTTCTTGTTCTGCCTTTGGTTCCTCCCCTAAATCTCACATAACAGGAATGCCCCAGAACCTGCTTTTTTTCTGCATCCTATAAAAAGTCCCACCCCTAGGCAGCAATCTCCATAACCCAAAAGTGACCTGTGGTGATGGTTTTTGTGTTTTGGCACAGGGGTGGGTAGCTCTGCTGGGCCAGCCCTGGGTAGAGTCTAGACAGGATGGTTGTTCCTTGGGAGTCTCTAATTTGGTTTCCTTACTGCCATTGTGCCTTTTGTGCTCCTCTAGGCTTGTACAGATGGGTATTTGAGGGGCTAATGGCCTCTGGGATGGGTCTGGAGGTAGCCTAGCAGAGCACTATTGGGATCCCCCTCCTGCCATGATCTCTCTGAAGTCATTTGTGGGTGTGTATATGGGCTTTAATACACAACTTAGCAGGATGCATATAGCACATAAGAATACACTGTATTTAGATTG
Organism: Urocynchramus pylzowi; assembly: GCA_013397555.1. NCBI lineage: Eukaryota > Metazoa > Chordata > Aves > Passeriformes > Fringillidae > Urocynchramus > Urocynchramus pylzowi. The sequence continues at coordinate 408,817 of VZRH01008150.1, forward strand.
GAAGAGCAATGATTCAAAAGAGATCTTGATTGCAATTGTACTGTCTCTTGTCACACATGGCCTCCCATGCTTCTATTCAAAACCTCATGATTTTAATACTTTGTGATGCACTTGGATTTGGCATATTTTGAAAGAAAGAAAGATTATTTAGAGATAATTTTAAGTATCTAGAGAGTGCAAAAATAGCCAGTAATGACAGTAATGAGTATAACAGAAGGTAATGAGGAGTTGTGAGAGACTAGTGTAGGGCACAGGGCCTGATCTTTGCCCTTCTCATAAGTGTGAGAGAAGGTTGGGGCACCTGAGCCTCAGAGACAGCTTCAATACTGAACCAGTTTGGAGGATTTTAGAATGAATTTCTTTACAAGATTGCAACACTAATGAATCATCAAAATAGTACTATCACCCTCTGCCCAGTGAATATTCAAGAAATTTTCTGAAAAATTACAAATTCTAGTCATGGTATGAACAAACAAAATTGTGACATATTTGAAGCTTCTTCCAGACTGTACATACAGTCTGTTTACAGCATCTTATCTTTTTCTCATGAACTTGATACAATGGCAAAAGATTGAGCTTAGTGACATGTTAAATTACCCTTACTGGACCATAACTATACTACTGGGATTTTCGAAGGAAAAGGGAACCAATTCTCTTTTAACTTCTTGTAGGTGACTAGTATTGGTAGAAAGGAAAATTACCAGGCACAAAAGAAGGATGCTAAGGGTTTGAAGATGGGGAGGGGTTATAAACTAGGGAAAATTCACAAAGACATACAAGTGTTGTGTAGGAGTGAAAAAAAATATGAACAGACTTTAAATGCAAGAAGACATCCATAGAAATTTTGATTCCTGCCCAACAAGGTGGATGAATCTTTAGAAGGAAATTACATGCAGGGTTTATTACTGGTTTTGTTTATATGCTTCTTGAAATAATGGCAGTGATTTCAATATCTAAGGAGAATTGTTGGTTAAGAAAGGGTAATTTTTGTTATCACATCCTGAATATGCTGATTTTTTTCCATGGTGAGGTGAATAATCACCCCCTAAAGGAATCAACTGATCCCAGCTTTCAGTGCAAATAGAACACGTGTGCTTTGGCAAGAATAATAGGTAATTTAAAGCACACTGAGTCTGGCTGGTGAGGATGTAGGGCAAATATAAGAAATAAATAAGTGCACAAGAATCAGTGCAATAGCACCCCCCACTTTGTGTTTTTTATGTTTCTATTGCTTTCTTTTTCTGGGAAAGAGGTAAAAGGTGTGAATTTCCTGAAGCATCCTTACCTTTTTTCTGGGGAAACTCAGAGCTGGCTGTGCCTGCAGGTCTCCTATGTCCCTGCTCCCCTGCTGTGGCACAGGCCCTGGCTCTGTCACTGACACCAACCCAGCCCTGCTCAGGCACTAGTCAGTGACCAGGCTGCCTCTGCTGTGGTCCTCCCAGCTCCCAGCTCTGACTCCTTCCTGAGGCACACCTGCTTTTCTGCTTCCCAAGAACAAGCTCTTTCTTGGCACACCTGTATAAGAGAGCTAACTAGGACCAGGGCACACAATGAACACTGTCACTGAGCTGTCCAGAGTGTTCAGTTTTCAGCCTGGTACACCACACAGTTTCACTGACTCAGGTTGCTGTGTGATTGCAGAACCATTTGGTCATGTGCATGAACCATGGATTGTTTCCATCAGCCTATTTGGAGGGGTTCATTTTGGGAAGTAAGAAGGTGCTGGCCATGCATGTGTAATCCATGCAGCACCTATTGTCCTTGGGGACATGCAGCACCTATTGTCCTTCCTAGCCTGGTTTATGCCAGGAATATATTTACCTAGTTGCTATTGCCTCCTGAGATCTTAGGAAGAGATGGATTTCAGGGGCAACAATGAGATGCTTAAAGGGAGACTTACACGACATTAAGAAAATTTGTTTTAGGGTAACACTTATTAGGCAGCGAGTAACCTAAGAAATTTGTGGAAGCTGTGTAAGTGGTAGATTTAGGAAGCAAGTTTGTGAGAAGTTGTCATGGTTTGATGCTGGCACAATGCCAGGGACCCATAAGAATTGCTCACTCACCCTCCCCTGCCACAGATGGGTAGAGGAGAGAAAAAAAAATAATGAATGCTTCATGTGTGAGATAAAGACTGAGAGAAAACACTTCAAGGGCCAAACAGGCTTAATTTAAGATTGCAAAACAAATTTGTTACTAACAGAGGAGGACAATGAGAAGTAAAATAAGCCCTTAAAACACCTTTTTTTCCCCCAGCCCCTCCCTCCTTCCCACCAACAGCAGGGAGACAGGGCACGGGGGTTTTGGTCAGTTTGACGTTGAGATGTTTTTCAACTGCTCCAGGAGAGGTGTCCTTCCCCTGTGAGGCTGTGGGTCTCTCCCACAGGAGGCAGTTTTCCATTAACTTCTCCAGTGTCCACACTCATGAACAGCAGCCCTAAAGCACCTGCTGCAACATGAACTCCCCCCACAGTCAGACAGTCCTCCCAAAACTGCTGCAGTGTGGGTCACTCCTCCACGGGGTGCAGTCCTCCAAGGACAGGCTGCTCCAGCCTGGAAGCAGGGCCCCTCTCTCTCCACTGGGGCTCCCACTGGATCACAGCCTCCTCCAGGCATCCTCCTGCTCTGGCATGGGCATCTCCCCCACAGGCTGCAGGTGGATCCCTGTATCCCCCATGGATCCCCACGGGCTGTGGGTGGATCTCTGCATCCCCTGTGGATCCCCACAGGCTGCAGGGGCACAGCTGCTTCACCATGGCACCTCCTCCCCATCCTTCTCCACTGACCTTGGTGTCTCCATGTTGTTTCTTTCACATATTCTCACCTCCTCCTCTTCTCTAACGAGAGGCAAAACTGTGTGACTTTGTTTTGATCTTCTTCTTAGGTATATCGTCACAGAGGCATTACCAGCCTCTCATTTGCCAATTTTGGCCAGCAGCAGGTCCATCTCCAGAGCCAACAAGGACTGGCTGTGCTGGACATGGTGGAGGCTTCCAGCAGCTTCTCACAGGAGCCACCTCTGTGCCCCTCCTGCTGAAAAAAAACAGGCTGTGCAAAACCTGGTGCAAAACCAATACAAAAGTACTCTCTCCTACCTCAGCAAGATACAGCACACTGGTAGAGGCTGTCCAGAGAAGTCGTGGCTGCCCCATCCCTGGAGATTCTCATGGCAAGAATGGAAGATGTCCCTGCCCATGGCAGAGGGGTCAGAACTACATGATCTTTAAGGTCTCTTCCAAACTAAACCATTCTATAATTCTTTCATTATGTAACTGTTTAAAAAATTCTCTTCTTAAGGATTATAACTTGTTTTGATACTCCTATGAATAGGTAGATGACATAGTATACAGAAAGAAAAATGGGGGAAGAAAGAGGAGGAAACATATAGAAAACAAAAAATATACTTGTGAGTGAAGGCAAAAAGAAAGGCATCTTTGAGAAATAAGAAACAGACACAGCTCAAAAAACAAATCTTCATAGTCTTATTAGGAGAGGGAAACCCAGAATGTGGGAGGACGGGGATATTTGTGTGGAAAAATCTAGGGATGGAAAACTGCTAACTTAAATGTATAAATTCATGCCAATAGCTGAGCATGGTCTGTTTATTAAGGGTTAATGAAGAGCATTTTGCAAGCAGCATTGCAGTAATTCTATTTAAAGCACTCACTTTTTCTTCTGTCTGTTCTGTCGCCTACTGAAAATTGCACAACTCTGTTCTCCAACACGATTATGAAAAAAGCAATCAACTCAATTGTCTGGGGTGTAATGATGCTGACTACCTCCTTCCAGCATTCACAGAGAGAGAGAGAGAGAGAATAAGATAAATAACCTGAGACAAAAACACAAATCATTAGAATTTTTAATAAGCCTTCACCAACAGTAGGCTGAATACTGTTAGTTATATCTGCCAACTACTGCTCATGGTCCAGTGGACAGCACACTGAACAGAGATCTCAGAGATTTCTGCTCTTCTTCCAACTCTGTAGTCTTCCTTCATAACAGCTCAAATGGGCCACGTGAGCTCCAGCTTCGAGTAGTACAATGGAGATCATTAAGTAACATATAAATAGTGCTGGAGGTGCAGTATTCTGGGAAAAAAAAATTACTCCCAAACTGAGAGCAAACTTTCTCTGTTCTTGTTCAGATAGGAACGGTGACCTTCCCAAATGAAGTGTTGTGACCTCATGTAAGACATGGGGTCATGAGCCTGTGGGAAATTCAATTGCAAACATGGGGTTGTAAGTCTAGAAATAGAAGCAGACAAGTATTTCTGTCAAGAGATTGCAGGAAACTGAACTAGAAGTTATTACCATCACAACTGCAACTAGAGCTTTCAATGTACACAAAGGCACTGAGAAAATCTCCAGGCAACCATAGTTTAAAAGTCTTTAAATGCCTCTTTTTCTGGTCCATTCTTAGTTTCAGTTCTCCGATCTCTCCAATTAGATTTTTCTTAGTTTTTTTTTTCCCCCTCTAAGCAAACCAGAACCAGTACTCTTTATGCTGTGCTGGAGATATAAAAGAAACTTCAATCTGCCACAGACAAATTATGAAAGATTTCTTGGATACTGGGAAAAAATATCAAATGGCAAAAGGTAGAAAAATTACCACAATCTAAATCAAAGGCATCAGCAGACCTCGAGTAACATATAAGCCTTGCACTACAGCAAAGAATTTAAACCCATGCCACTGTAGCTCTATGTTTAAAGAGATCCTTTTAGTGTTTGACTAGATGATACACATACTTCAATCCATCTCATCCTACTTTCTACTTATGGGCTTTACAGCATATAGCACATGCTGAATTCATGATCAGTCTGTCTTGTAGGTGTAGACAACAGAAAAATCTAAATGGCCTTCCTCCTATTTCCTTATATCTCCTTTTACAGAATAATTCTCAGTAGTCATTTTTTTTGGTATTATAGCTGGTTGTAGATCTTTTGGGAAGAAAGAAATCTCAATAACTTGCTGTGTCAAGAGAACATGAAAACAGAGAAGTCTGTCTGGGTCAGATCAGTGTTGTGCCTCTGTCTCCATCAGCTGCAAAAGGAGGAAAACCACATGAACCTGGCTACTGTTTGCATCCATTCCCTTTGTACTTACCCTCTAAAGTCACACTAATTTGTTTTTCTCCTGTTCCTGTTTGGGAAACACACCGTGTTTTTCACAGTGTCCTATTTGGACACTGATACTGTCCACTACCAGTCTTTCCCTCTGGCAGTGAATTCTAAAAGTTTGCAGCCCTCCAGTGTGTAGGGTTTCACTTTTTGACCTTGAAACATTGAACTGCAGATTTCTGAATATGTGATTAAAGTCATGACCTGTTTTCATTACTAGCCAATGCCTCTGTGGCCTCTTACCCATGGTCAGACTTAAAAATGTCTTTCTGTACAGACATATTGTCTGTCTTTGTTTTTTGGATGAGGTTATGGCATGCAGCTCCAACTCTTTGTGGGAGCACTAATTAAAGGGTAAAGGACAGTGTTAAAGAAAATTATAAGCTCCATCTCTTCCATAAGAAAACAGAGGAGAAAGAGCACATCTACTTAACTGGGACAATTTCACATGACTGATTCAGAGCAATTCATTTCAATTACTCTGATCATCAGATAAATAGCACATCTGGTAGTGTCTGCAAACTAATCATTAACAGGTGTGAATTGGTGTCTGCAAGCATATATTTCCTACTGTGTGGCCCTTTGTTCACTTTAGGACACTTCTTAATTAGAGACAAGCCTGAACCACAAGTCTTCAGATGTAGATCTGTTCTTTGAACACCCCCAAAATCAGCACTTTCTACATCAGGTTGTTATTTAGAGAAAAGATGTCTGGGGGGAAAAAAAAAAATCAGTTTCATGGTTCTTAGCAAGTATTCATTGCCCATTGGCATTTGTCTTGAATTTTAACTTCTGTTTACAGCAATAATGGTACATATGATTTGTATGATGTTTACAGCCCATTATACTTATCATCAAAGCAACATCCATTTTTATTGTCAAGGGCATGTGAGTGAAAGTTTCCACTACAAATGTAGAAACTTCTACTTTAATTGTTGCTGGTTGGTGGTTGTCATCATAGGTATTTAGAAAATGGCATCAATGTGCTTTAGAGAAGTCTATCTAAAATGGGGGAAAAAAGAGAAAACAGTATTGGGTTGTAATAGCATGTGACCTGATAAAAGCAGCTACCATGCCAGGAAATGTAGAACAAAGAGTCATAGAGTTGTTTCAGTTGAAAAAAGATCTTTAAGATCATAAAGTCCAACCATTAAGCTAAAGATGGAGGATATTTTTCCATTTCAGTCCCAAACCTTATCTGACCTACAATTCAATTCTTCATCTTGATTTTAGAATTGTTTCTCAAGAACAAATAGTCATACACCTGTGTGTAGCCATGTACCAAAGCTGTGTGTCTAACTTGGCTAACCTGCTTTGAACATGCTTATATACATTCTTTTGAATTACACCGTTTAAATAAATCTTAAAATAAATGTAAGCCACTAGAATATGCAGGCTTCTGAGCTTCTCCTTATGAAGATTTAAGTTTTAATATGACCTGAAAATATAGTTTGTATTAGAACTTGTGAGCTAAGAGGGTCAAGGAGACAAAAAGATTCATATAAATATTATATCCCTGTTTACAAGTCTTGCATTGCAAAGTACCACCTCTGCCTGAAGTGCAAGAGGATGGTACCACTCTTCCCTGTGAGTAATGGTGAGTGTCCTCCTGGCAAGAGACAGATGGTTGAGAATCAATTTATGTTACAAAAAATTTCAGCACAATCAGCAAGGATGTCACCTTATTCTGTTATTTAACTCTTTTGTAACTCCTTCCAGACAAGGTGAAGCAAACTCAAAATTTGAAATTTAGCAAATGTTAATTGGTTATTGCTGTTTCTAGTGTGGGTTTTTTTTTTGTTTTTT
>VZRH01008150.1:415822-495522 GCA_013397555.1 Urocynchramus pylzowi
TTTTTTTTTTTTTTTTCACTAGAGAAATGTATACAGAAAACCTAAAATGGGCAAGAAAAAATGGGTCAATATTTAAGGTGAGGACTAAACTGTACAAATAAAATCAAGCATGGAAGGAAACATTTTTGCTTGTAGAGCAGGTTAAGTAATGGACTTTTAAAGCCTGAGAAGAATATCCTAAGATCACCCAGTAGCTAAACACGTGGCATGTGTATCCCTCTATAGGCCTTTTCTGATCGATTAGGCATACATTAAGTCAGGAAACTATAAGGTAAAAGACACAAACAAGAAATCAAGAGACCACACAACTCTAAAGAAGACCAAAGCAGTGAAAATAAATGTAGGAAACCAAAGACTGAAAAGCTACTGAAACTTAGTAGAGGTTATTTTTATCCAATAAAAACAATATTATCCTATTAACAGAGATGGCTGTCCACTAGTCAGACTACTTAAAAACTCAGTTTACTCATAAAAAATAACAGAAAATATGCCAGAGCTTTGGATCTGGTTCTCTTTACTGTTAAGTTTTTTAGTATAATGTCTGGCCAACTAGAATCTTCTCCAAAATTTTCAGTCATGGTTTGGGAGTTAGCACAGACAAAGGATATTTCTCAGTAAGTGGTTTGAATAGGTCAAATCTGTTTTAGAAAGTTTGAATGTATTCTGACCTGTCTGTTTGAAGCCAGGGCCATAAAATAAGTGCTTGCATGTTTTGTTTATGACATAGATGTAGCCACAAGCTACTTAAACTTCATGCTGATCATAAGGTAGAGAGTGCTGCTGATGCAAGCAGGAATGCTGGCGGAGTTGTAGGCTATCAGACAATCATGATCATATTTGCTCAGCCAGGCAAAATGAGTACAAAACTGCTATTTTTATTTGGGGCATTTTACACTCACTTTACACTGCTGCAAGTGTCTGTTCAATTTCCAGGAAAATTGGAATGGTGTCTTATGATCCAACGATGTGGAGCAAAGACAAACTGAGGACAGAAGAATGCTAGAGAAAAGATCCTTTATTATTATTATTATGTTATTATTCTAAGATGTCATGGGTTTCAAGTCTTTCTTATTGAAACATTCTGGACATTTCCAAGAAACGTCCCAAGGCATCCCAATAGACCCAAGTGCACTTGTTCAACTAAAGGAGCTGAAAGCTATTGTGCTGCAATAGAAGACCACAGAAGCTTCATTACTGCACATATGTGAAGCCCCAGGAAGTCAGTAGCAGTACACAAAATTATGAATTTTCATGAAATTCAGAGCAAGGAAGACCAAAACTTGGTTTTCAGTGAAGTTAAAAGAGGTAAGGATTTATTAATGCTATCAAATAAACCTATATCAATTTGGGGAAAGAACACACACACATACACAAAAAAAAGAGATTTTTTCTTTCTGATTTTAAGCATAGCCAGCTAAGTATTTTGCAGAGTTAACAGAGTGATGAATTCAGAGCACAGTGATAGAAATTTCTTCTTCCTAAGGAGAAAACCTACTTAAAAGAATACCAGAATAACATGTAAAACAGAGCTTCATGCAATAAATTGAAGAATTCTTTGGCATGCAAAGACTAAAGATGCAATTCCTGTGCAGTGCAAAAGCTTTTTCCTGAGGTTCTAAATTCTGCCCTTGATTATCTGCAGAATGGAATAGAATGTGTGTATGAGGCAGAGCACACCGTGCACTGGAAGAAGAAGAGTTAGTAATGGGTGGGAAACTACATGATCTAATCTGCAGACTGCACATTTTCAAATGCCACAGTCTCAATTATGTTGAATTCAAAGCAAAATTGAAACTGTCCCTGGTCCTGCAAATCCCATCCTATCAGCCTCTATCTGGATTTGCTTGAGGGACCTTCTAAATAAATAATAATAATAAATAAAAGAGTTGGGTTAAGTTATATATATATTTTTAAAACAGCTATCGTTATTTTGAAGTGAAATGGGGGCTTATGGCACAGACACTCTTTTGTTAAAGTTAATGTACCTTGAAATCTTTCGACTCAGCACAGCAGACTGTCAAGGGTGCTTAAAAAAATAGTCCAATATTCTGCAAAGCTCTTTCTGCAAGAGGGGTCTTGTGTGAAATGATAACAGCCACAACCCCAATATTGTTTACAGAAATATAGCTTTTCACTGCAGGGCATCACAATGAAACTTGAGAGGAAAAGGAATATAAAATGAGACAAAGAATTTAGTTTGTGATTTTTGGAAGGTAATAATCCTTCAAAATTTTGTCTGCATATTACACTTTTTCCTGAGTTCATTCAAATAGAGGTCATAGCATCATGAGTTCATTTTAAAGGCACCTTCTTCCTATATAAAAAGAATGGGACTTTCACTATATGGAGTTAGATCCTGTACCTGGGATTTTGTACCCCCAGATGTAAGGCTGCCTACTTTCAAACCTCTTTTTTGTTTCCTTGAGCTACCCTCAGTAGCTCAGGAGTGTACTTCTGGAAAGCAGGGTGTTCATATTCTGGCACCCTGATGTAGCTCTGGGAGTGCTGCAGTTCTTGCCCATTACAACTCCTTGGTCAATGTTGTGGTGTGGGAACAACAAATAAAGTTGTGCTGTTTGCTTTTCAAGCATTAAATAGAAGTATAACAAACTGCTTGGGGAACCCCAGAGATGGAAGTAAATGTCACGTACATGAGTTTCTTAAAGTCCCTCTCAAGGAATTTCGTGTTGTGTTTGTGCTTAGTGCCTGGTTCTTTAGTCCAGGAAATGAGTGTGTGGGCATCTATAGATTTTTGGTGGTCCAGAATAAAGATACTGACAGAACATTAAGTACTGAAAAGATGGTTTATGAATTTGCTCTTCATAAACCTAAGTGCTTACATTCTACCTATGTGTTGTTCAAAGCTGGAAAACAGATGCTCTGAACGTTATCCTTCATCTCTTTATGCTTCAATTTGCTCTACAGTAGTTGTGATAAAAACAGTGTTGGGAAGAAAAGCATATAACACATTCTAGTCACAGCTGCTGTGAAAATGGAGCACACAGTAGAGATCTGTGCATGTATTAAAAAACAAAATTATAAAAATACGAGGAACCTTAGGTTTTTAATCTTACTGCAATTATGTTCATATTAGGTTATGATCCAGAAACAAAAAGACTGAATTCAATTTATGAAGTGGTCTGCAAATACCATTGAAAAGTATGCTACATAGAAACTCATGCACTGTTTGCAGGAGACAACAACACAAAGATAAACAAAAGCTCAGGAAGAAAAGGAAACAAAGCAATACCGATATACAAAAATCTTAGTATTATTTTCAGCTTATTTACACCAAGTATTTTTGTAAGCATAATGTCAAAAGACAGATTTGGAGATGGGATTTGAAGGAAAGTGGAGTGTTTCTTCCAAGCGTGAACAACATGAAAGTATCTGCTTGAGAATGAATCAAGTGGGTGATGAAGGGTATTATCAGTAGCTGATTAGAAGCAGGAGACAATCTCTTGTTTCTGAAGGAGACATAAAGTGGGATTAGGTTATGAACATAAAACAAATAACATAAATTTGATAGTGAAGAGAAGTCACAAGCAAACTGCAAAGAGAGCAGTGCATGATCAAAGAATAGGGAAATGCACATACATAGCAACATTTCATAGCAGAGCAGGGATTTTTTGTTGTTTGCCTAGTAAGCTGGATGCTCTGCAAGAAGGACCAGGGCTTTTTCTATATAGATAGGCAGGTAAAGATTAATATCACAGGCAGAATGAATGGGAGAAAATTAGAGATACCTTGGATTTAAGAAATCAAACTGGAAAAATCACAGTTTCAAGTGATTGGCAGAATGGCAGTTCTGTCCACAGTTTGAAAATGAACATTAGTGACATGTCTTCAGCTAAGGAATTTTTTTAATCACACTTAGCTTGACCTGTTCAGTGAGTGGTATCATGGGTTTGGCATCAAGAGGGACTAGATAGTGGTACTGAGACAGGTGTGCCATCCAGAGCTGTTTCTTAGGAATATATTGCAGATGTTGAAATATAGAGGGTTAAGGGAGGGGGCAATAAGCAGGAACAACTCTTGAAGGTTATGAAAGTTCCCAGAAGAAGTTAAGCAGAATATAAGGGACTTTCCATAAGTACAAGCTGAAAGAACTGCTGGAGACATACAAAAATTGGAATACTGGATGATCATACAAGGCAGAGAAAGGCAACACTTCAGCATAAGGAGCATGAGCAACAGGGTTGAAATCAGGCAGCCACATAGGTTTTCTCATGAGGCAGCACATTGATCTGAAGTCTTGGCTAGAGGAGAAACTGGTGACTGGTGTTGGTACATCCACAGCCAATATTGATATTGTATCAACATGCCTGCCCAGCATACACAAATTCTATCCAGGATGAATATAATGTTATTGCTTTCTAACAGCTCCATAGAAATTCTATCAGTAAGAATGATTACCAAATGATATATGATATACCAAATAGAATTGAAACTTTGCTTCATTTATTGTAATTATGTAAATATAATACCACATATAAATACTACACCATATAAATACCATACCATACAAATACCACACCTGTTCTATGTTGACTCAAACATATATAATTATAATATCAATTGGTTTAAGAAGTTACTGACCTGGATTTCTGCCTTGTGTCCATGGAAAGACTGGTTAAAAAGAAGGTGAAATAATATCTGAACAATGGCAATTAATATGTTTACAGCCTGGCAACTTAATCAAATCTACACTGATTTAATTTTACATTTTACAGTGCAGAAGTTGTTTTGTTATCAGTTTTGCTGTAGCTGCTCCAGGGATGGCAGCTTTTGGAAGGCAGCTTGGGTGGATGAAACAAAACAGATCAGTTGGTAGGACTTCACTCAGGGCCTGAAGTGCAGTAGACCAAGGTCTGACTTTAAGGTAACATTTGTTGAATGTCCTGAAATTATAGGTCCAGTTACAGTGAACTGCAGAAAAGGGAATACAGTAAGTATGTAAGAACTGAGTTAATGCTTCACCAAGTATGTCTAACCCAGTCACTCAACTTCAGCAGTGCCTGCAATAGATGTCCAGGGAAACATAGGCTGTGTGTAATACTTGTAAGCAGGTGCTAGCTCTGACTGTTTTCTGCTTAGTGGATGACCTGAGCTCACTGTAGTTCATACAGATCTTTTTGTCTGGGTATTACTTCTGCCCTGGATTACCTATGAACTCTTACATGCACAGAATCCTGTGATGAAGAATTCCACAGGTCTTTCATCAATGTGAAAAAATAAACTCCTCCTCTGAGGGCTTGTTGAAAAGCAGGCTCACTCTGGGCCCATATGACTGAACCTCATTAGACAGTGGAAATCAACATTTTCACTCACTCCAGCCCACTCATGATTTTATAGTCCACTATAATGCTCCTCTCCATCCAACAGAATGGCATCAGCCTCTATGGGCCTCTGGTATTTCATAACCAGTTACTAACTTCAACATGACATCTCTGAAATTGTAGACTTATAGTAATTAGAATGAGGGTTTCCTCTTTATTTTGTTTTCTGATGTTGATTTAAAACATCAAAAAGATAGTTACAAACCCACTTATATTTATTTTAATATCTTGAATTCTGTTTTACACATGGAACAGAAACTGGAAATTTTTTTCATTATGAGTCCCAGCCTCTGTTTTGGTCCATGGATTAGCTTCAAACAGTAGCCATCAAAGACTACACTAATGTTTCATTACAAGTTGAGTGAATCTTTAGTATTAAGCAGATAATTTTTTTTTCCCCTAACAGTTATGCAAAGGTTCACTGGAAAATTGTGAGTTTAATAACACTAATTTTTAAACTTTTTTTTTGCTCGAAGGCTTTTCTATACTACCTTTGTTCAAGTACAGTCATCCAATTGTCTCTTAACTCAGCTATTGGACTAGTTTTTGTGCCACAAGAAAATCTCTACTGAAGGCTTCAAACCCTAGAAGCAGAGTATTCCAAACAAATACTAATTAGTTAAACATCCAAGATTGTTCTTACCCAACAGTAGGATATATTGCAACACACACAGTGTATGTTTGAGCTGATGAACTCTTACTCCCACCCAGGAACTGGTAATGATTTCACATTAGCAAGGCTAATTGGCATCATGTTTACTTGCTGCAAACACTGACAGATGAACAAACACATTTCAATTCCTAAAAAAGCCTTCTGTGCTTAAAATAATTTTAAGAGTTTAGAAGGATTTTTTTTTCAGGTAGCAGAAATGATATTTTTAATTTTACAGGTTTTATTCACAATTGAACTCAAAGAAAATTTGAATCTGCAAGAAGTTCCAGACAGGGATTTTCATCCTTAGAGCTTTCCCGAGACCTTGTTATGTTCTCTGGTTCTTAGAACTTTATCTCAAGCTTGAGCTTCTTATCTACTGTTATTTACTCTTCTTCTGTAGTTGAGGATTGTTTTATTTATATCCCTTAACAGGAAATTAGCTGAGTCCTTGATTCTCTATGTTGCATAGTCAATATTTTGCACACCTGATTCACTGTGCAAAGAGTTTAGCATTGTTCAGAATCTTCAGCATTGCTGCCTGGATTTTAGGAAACAAATTATTACAGACTTCTTGAGAACTCTAAATCGTCTCTTTTTGCTTCTATCTGCTTACAGAGCTAATGTAGATACATTTTGGCATTTTAATTAAAAGGCAACAGGTTTTTTCAGTCTATTGTCTGAATAGATATAAGGATATATTGTCTATATCCTTTCAGATATTGTTCCTTGTTATTATCCTTCTAATATTCTGTCCTGATAAAACACACAATTCACTGTACTTTGTCCTTCTCGTCTGATATTAGATTTTTTGATTTATGAGAACCATTCTAAACTTGCAGATTTTCTGTTTTCCTTCCAAGGGTATTGTTCAGCTTGTAGTGTATTCTTTCACCCTTCGTTACTTACACAATTGATGCTTTTTCTTACCTTGTTTAAATGTCTCTTGGTTCTTTTTATAATGTGATGAATTTCTCTATATTTGTGTCTGGTTTCATACTCCTTTGTTCCATCACATATTTCTTCTAGTGTTTTTGCTTAGCCTTTTTGCACTTTTTCTGTTGTATTTATATTTATATCTGTAATATATTTAAACTACCACACCCTTTTATTGCAATGTAATATAATAATACATAACATGTTTCTCTTGCTGCAAGGAAACTTGGCTACACAGGCTGAGCTTCATTCATCAGCACAGAGTTCCAGTAAAATGTTACTCCCCCTCTCCAGCACAAGAGAGACTTTGAAATGCACTAATAGTAAATACTTGCCTCATGGATTTTTTCTGGTTATTGCTTGCTGTTTTCAAGTCACATCTCATCCTCCATCCCTCACTGCTTTACAGGAGCCTGTTTTCTCTCCCAGTATAAGCAAGACAAATTATTTGTATTGTGTTGGCATTCAGACTGATACATGACATCAACCTCTTTTGTTCTAGATGTTGTTGCAGTGTCTACCATAGGAAGATTTCTCTTCAGAAGCAGACTATGGTGAAAATTAAGCATTTATATCCAACCTTAACACTGGTTTTATTTCCTTTCTGGAGCAAAATGAAATCAGTGATATCCCCTAAAAGTCAAATATATCTTGATACTTGACTGAACTGGGAAATTATTTATTAATTTAAGGTGAGATTTGCATTACTTACAGGTGGATGTCTAAATCAGGGACAATTTTCTACATTTCTTTTAAGAGGAAAGGACATATAGTCAACAGGATTAATGGAATGCAGGGTGTAATTCATCTCAGCAGGTGTAAATAAATGTCTGTTTCAGCATTAGATGAATTGTTCCCAAGGCTTCATTGACACTATTGAGTAAATCCCTATGGATCATAATGAAAGTTTAGTCAAATAGATCAGGTGTAGTGACCTTTGTTTAGCCAGAATGTCTGTGGAACAGGTAGGAATTGAATGTCTATCATTAGATTGTAGCCTATATCTGCTAAATAAATACATTATGGGTTTTCTTCTGCATATTAGCCTGATACTTTGAAAACTGTATGTGAACTTTCAGGTTAATGCAATAGAAAAAAATGGAGCAGAATCTCTTTGCTTGTGTCTGCTCAATAGGATAACAATAAAATTCCCATCACTGATTTTAAACGATGCCGTAGAGCACTCCAGGCATCCACAGATCCAGTATAAGACAAAAGCTGTCAGACTTTTGCTTCCATTTTTTTATTGTTACTTTTATTATTTCCGAGGCTGTCATATGCTCAAAAGTTACATTACAATCAGTTAATGATTTAATGGAAATAAGTAAGACAATTCCCTTAGAGCTAGTAAAGCCCCAGGATTAGACAGATTTCTGTCAGGTTATAATAAACCTTCCTAACACCTACTGGGCCCAGTTTCATATCTCTTCAAAGAATCAGTTAAAATACCACCAATAAAAGGGAAAATTGAAAGAGCTTTTTAATCACTTTGTTTGTCCTTAAAATCATACAAAATGCTTTCACAATGACACCAGCTCAGGGAAAAACAACACAAAGGCAAATCTTTTTATCATCTTTATTTAAGGGTATTTTAAACAGTGCACAAAGAACCAGAATTACTGTACAGGTGTTTCTCATTTACTTCAAAGCGACAAATTTTGCCCATACATCCCAATTTACACCCATTAGGGTGTGAATAACCTGATGAAGTGCCACTGATGCAAGAGGTATTTTCCTTTTCTGGATTGCTTGCCACTTGAGCAGTGAAGAAGGGCTGTGACTGCAGCAGGTGACACTTAGTAAAGGTTTTCAAACCTGATGGTGCCCAGCCTTTTGTTCCTGGACCCTTTTAAGGGGCTATGGGTCTGTTAGGGCTCCACCTTCTCTTTCTGAAGAGCAAGATTGCAGCAACACCCAATGAAATTTATGGAAGAATGATATGAGAGGTGCCTGACACAACTGATTGCTCCTTCTTTTTTCTGTTGCTGTCCTCTCCTTCTACTTCATGATATTTATTCTATCAAAATACAGCAGATCAGCTGCTGGAGGCTGAGTGCTGAACTGCAACCCAGAGCAGATCAATGCAAAATATGACTCTGATTGGTAATTAGTGGTTAGATCTGAGTACTCCACTTGTGTTTTCATCGCAGCAGTAATAATAAATAGGAAAAAGTGAAGATTTTTCTTCTTTACCTTAATTTACCATCTTGCAAAATGCAGCAAAATCCATGGTATAGTTATTGCTTTAAGATTTGCTAACTATGAAATCAACACATAATGTATTTCTTTGTAAAACTCCCTTAAGTACTGGGTTATTTTAGATGAAGTTTGCCAAATCAGTCTCATGCTGTGATCTCTGAAACACTGAATAGATGTCTTGTGTATCCTCTCCGCTTGAATTAAACACTGAACTTCTTTAAAACATGAATTTTAATTAGTTTTGGAGCTACAAATGCCACCTGTGCTGAATGGTGATGCTGAGGGATTTCCATTAGCATTCCAGAATTTCTTTAAAAGCCATCTTCCATGTGACAGATGGCAAAAGATGGTACATGAACCAAGTTAAATAAATAATGCAAATAAGCGTGGATATGTGCCTTGTGGATGTCCCTTTTTTTCTGACCAGATTGTTATTAAAAAAGCTCTACTTGTCGATACCATTAAAAAAAAAATCCCCATTTTACACGTTTCTAGTTATTCTGAAATAATGAACTTCAGGTATCCACTACAAATGAGGTTGATTTTTACCTTGCAAGAACAAGCATGAACTTTATGTCACAGTTTAGCAGTCAATAAATATTTACCAGAGACCACCATTCACATGATAGCATTATTCTGCCAAGAAGGAGAAAGAAAAAGCACGTTAGTCTTGCAAAGCCTGGATTTAGTATGTCTCAATTCAGGAAGGAAGAAAATAAGAAATCAGACAGGGAGAGAATCATATGGTAGATTGTTTGTTTCATGGCTCTAATGCTACCTTGATCTTCTTCATATTGTCTATTATTCAGAAATAAAAGTTGGTACTGCAGTTATTGTAGCAGTATGTTTCCAGTCATGCAGCACTATCCAGGTATTAGCAATTTATTGGGAAGGCAGTATCATTTACGCATCCGCTGTTCCATTTCTAATTGCCTGACACTTATTTAGTATTGAATGGAAGGACACAGCAGAGATCACTGGAGCAAAACTCCTTTTCTACTCTGCCCCATAAGCTTGCCTGGCTTTCTAAGATATCTGCGAGACAGTCACTCACTCTACTGCTGCTACTGTGAGAATTGAGAAACTCAGGATCCGGAAAGGCACCAATTACTGTATTTTATGGGAATATATGTTGTTCATTTTTAAGGTGATAGAGGGCAAAGAAAGTCTTTTCCTTTTCGTATACTTCGCTGCCTCTCTCTTATTAATCAGAAAACTTTTTGGCTCGAGCACAGCTTCGAATATATATTTTTAAGGTGCCTTATCCTTATTGATTCTTTTGTGACTTGGAGCCTTTGAGTCCATTAACATAAGAGCCAGCACTGCACTCTCATGTACCTAACCCTGTGCTTCATCTCTCTTGAATCTCATTCAAAATGTAGGACTGACATGGACTAAGATCCATGTGGTTAGTATTGTATAGACCTTCCATTAAAAACTGGATTTCATGGCTAATGTCTGCCTTGAACATACCAGATCAATTTTAATATCATTATTTCTAACATCTGCCAGGGAGAAGAAGGCTGAGCAGGGAAATCAATAAAGCCTACAAAAAGAAGAAAAATAAAATATATATAATTAATATATTCAAAAGCTTTGTGTATCTTGCAAATGCTTCTAAATCCCTTTGAGTTCAGAACTGTTGGTATGAACCTTTTTTGGTGAAAGTCATCAACAACTCTGACCAGCTAATAGTGAATTGTTCCTTGTATATGATTGGCCCTGCCACTTGCTGCTTGGTGTGTCCTGAGCCACCCAACTTAATCTGAGCTTTTTCTCCAGCTCTGCCATGGCAGTTTCCCCTAATTAACTGGAACACTGCCTAACAGTGAGGGCTGAAAGGATGAGAGATGTTTGCAACAGTGTCATCAGAACAGATTTTGCATTGAAAGCAAAGATAGAATGAACGGTAAAACAATACTTAAACTTGAAATATGCTTTTCACTACATTGGATTTCATTCTCATTTAGTCTTTTTGTCTATTTTGCATTATCTGAATTCAGTAATGTCTTTATAAATTGTGTATTTTAGAATTTCCAACTACTTTTTTTTTGGCCCTGCCTCATTCACAAGCTCAAGCCTTGGAAAGTTTATTAACCAGATGTCTTGGATTTAGTTGTATTAGGAGAGGAGGACATAGGCTGGACCTCATTCACTAAAAATATGTATACAAAGATACTGTATTCTGCTATATCAAAATTTAAATTCTTTCCTCACTTCAATTATTGTGCATTAAATGACACTCAGGGACAAATTATCAGTAAATTCAAGCAGTAGAAATGTATGCACTTGGTATTCTAGCATCCCAGAACATCACATGCCATTTGTTTAGATTGCAGAGTAAACTTTATCTTTTTTTTGCGATAAGTGAAAGAATTTGGGCTTTTAGGGCAGACTTTTAGACTCCAGAACACTGCCTAAAAATATGAACTCAAGGCTGTGCACACTGTCTTTCCTTCAATGGACTGGCGGGACAGTGTCTGGGAATGTGCTCTTGGTTCCACCCAAATGGTGACCTTGTATTTGTAACAGCATCAGCCCTGCTTTGTCCTCTGTTAATGAGCTGTCTTACAATGTGACTAAACACTGGTGTGATTTTCTGCTGACCAGTCATTTCCTGTGATTGCTGCCACATCCACTGTTCTGCTTCTACATGTCTGGGTGTGGGAGAAGACATAAGGTGCCCTTTTAGCTTTGAATTATTTGTCCACATTAAACCAATATAACAGAGAAGTTGCTGAGAGACCAAGACAAAGAATTGTTTCATTTGATAGATTATTAATCTATTAAAGATCTTTCTTCAGAACAGATTTCTGCTTTGCTACTTTCAGTGTATTTGGCCTTCCAGAAAATAAAAAAAAAAAAAAAGAAAAAACCCAAAACAAAAACAACAACAACAAAAAAGCATTCAAAAATATGATAATTTGTCCTTCTGACTGGTTTAATTTTACTATTTCTGCAAAAGATATTTTCACCTTGAAGTGAACCTTTGATCCCCCTCAGCATGGTTTTCTTTTTTAAAGGCATGGGTGGTATGAGTGAGACATAACAAATCACAGTGAGAGTAGCATTTTATATATTGGTGACTGTGTAAATGTCAATCTGTAAATGTTTGTTTTTATCGCTGAAACAGTCTCACTTGATTTCGCCCCATCAAATGCAAGTACTTGAAAATTCCACAGAGAAAGCAAAGACATTGCTTATAGCTCATTTCTTCCTTTAAATGTGCTCTACATATTCAAGCTTTGAAAGTGTCTTTGTTCTTGCATTTTTGTAAAGACAGTTCTCCTGAGGGATATGCCAATAGTAATCACTGGTGTATCCACACCATAAACTGGAAATGCACAGTATTGATTCTGTCAGAATTGTTGATGATAATGTAAATATTAAGCAAAAAATAAATTGTTTCAGTCTTTTTCTAAAATTAGTTAATCTCCCATTGCATCAGGAGATGTATTAGGATCTGAATCTAACAATCAGAGGAGGCTGTATCAAACAGCATATAAGGATGGAGTGCTGGCCCTGTGATAGTAGCCTGGGAACAAAGGGGAATGGATCTGGTTTGTGTCTCTATCACATGTCACCTGTGTGAGCCTAGGCAGGTGTGTCTCTGCTTCATTCCTCCATCACTCTGTATGTAAATACAATAACAGAAAGATGCACAATTTATGTTAACTACATCCTAACTCAAAAATAAAAGACATCTTGATTAATAAAACTATCAGCTTACAAATTTAAGATTAAAAGAAACATGATTTTTGGCTTCTGACAGTACCTAAAACTGTCAAAGAATACAACTTGGAGAGAATGACTAAATGTTTGAGCTCTCTAAGTCATGTCTGACATGAGAAATGAGACAGACATGAAAAATATGGTTCTTGTTATGCAGTAGTATGCTTGCTTTCTGTGTGTGTGTTTTGACTGTTTCTTCTGAGTTTGTACTTAATTCTATTTTATCTTTATCTTTGCCTATATAGTTTATAAACTAACTTTTTTTTATTTATCAAATATTTTCCTCTGACAAGCAAAATGGCTCCAAGTCTATTTTTAATTAAGTTTGTGTAGGGGACTCGAAAGGTATGTTTGATGAAAGAGATCTGATACACAATAGAAGAAAGTTCAGATTTCCTTAAAGCTATGCTTAGTTAGAATTGACATTTTAAGAAAAGGTGTTGAAATACACTGATAAAAAACAATGCTGAAAAATTTGTTGGCCCAAGAGACATTTTGCTGTTGACAATTAACACAATGAATTGCAGCAATGGAATTTGTCTTAGGTTAAATAAAAGCTTAATACTTTAAACCTGTATTTAGAAGTTTGTTGCCTTTCTCTGACATTGCTGGTGTGTGCTAGAGAAGAATGATATTACAGATTTCACCATGTATGTTCTTAATCGTGAGTGTTTGATACAAACATAGCAAGGTATGAATAAGAGATAAGCTGCTGACCCTGAAATCATTCAAAATATAATTCCTGTGAAAAGCAGATTATCATATTTACCAGATTTATATGTCATAGTACAAAACTAACATGCCTACAAGTGTTATAGGGGAATGATACATTCAGTGGCTTCAGATCATCTGGAATAAATACATGACTGAAGATATGCTTCACACTGCTCTGCCACAGATATCTCTTTACCATCTCTTGGATACACTTGTCTGTTCCAATCAAGGAAAAAGAGTGATTTGTTTGTCTGGCCATCTACTATTTTTTCCTATTGCTATTACTTGCAATCTTTCATTTCTTGTGGGGATAACTTCCCTACCTACTAGACTAGAAAGAAGAAAATGTATTATCAGGGAATAAGGGGATATCTGACAGAAAAAAAAAAAAAAAAAAAGTAAATCTACTTGAACTTAAAATCAAGGAATCCATTAAGCAGGAATAGATTTAATAGAAGTGGAGTCAATGAATTCAGTTTCAGGATTTTCACAGGACATCTGTCAGAAGTAGCAAGGAGAATTTAGGATTTTGGTGGTAGCTCTTAAGGATGACCAAATCAGAAGTGGATGAGTTTAGTTAATTAATTCACTCAATTGACTCCTTCTTTTGTGATCCTTTAATCAGTTGAGAAGTATAAATTCGGTTCTGACCAATATGTCTTAGCTACCTATTGCTTCTGAAAAAGCTTGTAAAAAAGTAATTGTGCTAAAAGAATATAACCTAGACCCTATATGAGACATTTGCCTTGGAAGACACACTACTTACCTTTATTTCAAACATGCAGCTCAGATTATGATACTTTACAACTTACAAAGAAAGGAACTTGGCCAACAGTTCCCCTTGAGCTTTAACTGTAGTGGATTTTTAGAGGATTACCTTGAGTAGAATTTTTTGGTACTTCCACAATGGAAAATCAGGGGAAGTGGGATCAGGGGCTTCTGTTCAAGATTAACCACATAGCAAGATAAAGATGACAAATGTTAGAGGTCCTTTACCCATTTAATATTAAAAAACTTCAACTACAATGGATGAGATCACGACTATACCCAGGCCTGTTTCTGACCTCTAACAGCTCCAAGCAATAGATGCCTGTGGCGGCAATTTTGAGATTCAAGGGTGTGCTCACAAGCAATGTTAACTTCTCATCAACAGAGAAAATGACCCACCCCAAGATATAAACCTGCTCAATGGACTGGCTTCACTTCATCCACTATAAACCACTGCTGAATCCTGTGTTTGTAAAATGTTGGTAATATTAATTTAACTGCAAAAATGTTGATGGAAAATGTATTCTTTATGACAGCTTCTTATCGGAGAATAAATGCCTCATTAATCTTAGACATTTCATGCTAAGAATATTATTGAAGTTAGACAGAATGATGAGTAACATTGTAGGGAGCACAGATTGCTACATGCAGGAATGCTTTTGCCCATTAGGCTCCCTCCATACTGTACAAGTCACTTTTGTTCCTCAGGCTGCAGGCTGCAGCATGCTGCTTTTCCCCTGCTCCAGAGCTCCCGATTTAATTAAAAGGAGACAGATGGAATGAAGTGCACTAATATATGTTTACTGGAGTTCTTTTGGTCATCTCAGGAAAAAAATAATTGGAGGGAGAAAGGGAGAGAGTCTTGAAACCAACTTCAAAATATTATGGACAAGAGTAAGTCTAACCACAATACCTGTGGGTATTCCCCAGCACACTCTGTTGGCTGTGTTTTCACCTTATAATTCAATGCTAGTGTGACAAAGCTGAGCAGCTATAAGATGGATTTTGAAAGTTTACTCTGTTTTACTGTGAAGATAATTTCATCTGTAATGGAAGAAAATATCAGAATACCCTATTGTGCCAAGATGTTTAAAGCTGTGTGAATTCTATGAGTGTAACTGATATTTTTGGTATTAAGAATGAGAAAAAGGAAAACTTGGTTGCAAGTTCTCCATGGGTGAACTAAGGTAGGCTGCTGTGACAGTCCATTCTTCTATTGTACATTGAATGTTTTCTAGATTTTTGAAGATTTGTCTAAAACAAGCCTTTATGTATTTGATCAGCAGTTTTACTGTGAGCAAAGAGAATCAGAGACTTTCACAGTGAGGTTTATACTCTCACTGTTTCAGTAATATGTGCCTGGTTGTGTGACTATGAATGGCAGATCCTTGCCTAGCCCAGAAAAAATAGAATGTTTCTTTAGCTTCATTCTCAAAGAGTGATTTTAATCATGTGGTTAAAAGACTCAGGGAAATATCTGTTAATCAGGTTCAAAATGTAACCTCAAAAATCTTTCTGCTGCACTTTGGAAGTTCACTAAACTTCTTGGCCTGCCAGATAAACAGACATAAACATGATGTGAGACAGCTGAAACATTTGAAGGAAGAAGGAAATTGGGGGTCCAAGAGCAAATTAGCAAGAGCTGTCTGTCACACTTGAGCCTGTCACCTTTTGACATTCCAGGAGCTTGGATCCAGCCTATCCAATGGGCATTGAGATGGCGCCTGGACTTCAGATTAACATTCCAGTCACAAATTTAGAAGCAGGAGTGTTTGAAATGTAAAACTCTTGTTTAGCAAAGTGCATGTGACATTGAAAAGGAAGGACTGTTTAGAGGTACAAACTGTTTATTGGGAGCATTTCAGAATAGGCAAGTTTTAAAGTGTACATCTCTAAAATCTGCATAAGGAAAATGAGATCAGCTTGATGAAAGATATATTTTTCCTTTTTTTTCAGTATCTACTCCACCACAAAACAGATCTCCTCTTCATGAATATTGAAACAATGTGTTTGTAAAGTAATTAGAGTTTGAAAAGTATTTTTTCTCAGTTAGATGCATCTAAGTCTGTCCAGTTAAAATTTTCTCCTGTAAACAATACAAATTGATATCTTTTTACTTAATTGGGAAGTTTGTCCTGAGTTTTATATAGAGCTGCTAAATGGGAAGTTGAAAATCAGAAAAAACAAAGAAATAATGGAGTGAATGTAGAAATGGCACATTCGAGATTTGTAGTGTTAGAATTATAAGCTCAGACTTTCCCCAATATCTCAATATCAGTCTTTCACAAGGTCTTCCATCTGCAACTTTAAACTATCAGACTAAATCCTTTTCTCACTGTGTATTGCAATGGAATCATATTATTGTTTCCATTAATTTTTATCACTGCCCCAAATTAATTTCTGGACTGGTAAAAAAATACAGACTTTTATCAGTAAACACTCTCAGGTCACACAGGGTTTGATTGTCGACTAAGGGTTTATTTGTAACTGCAAACAGCTGTATAGAGATACATGGAAAAAAGGTCCTGAACCAGCAATCTCTAACATCAAAAAGTAAATAAAACATACACTATAAGAAGAGATAAAACCAAGAAGATACACTCATCATTCCTATTACTCATAAACTCTTTTGAGATTATACTATTTATCATGATTCTTTATTTTCAAGTGTTATTTAATAGACTTGACCAACAGAGTTCTAGTTCTGATGGGAAGGCCTTTGAGCACAAAAGCAACAAAAATAGGTTATAAAACCATACAATCTGTCATGCTGCCACATTTCTGATTTTCTTGAGAGAAATTCTGGTTTCCTAAATTTGCACCTCACAGATACATCCATTAAGGATTCATGCTTCAGATCAAGCAGTTTAATTAAGATGCTTATGGATAGACATGTATGAAGTTCCGTAAGCATGAATAAATATAAATTAGTCTGTATAAACTGGTGTAGTTTCTATCAATCTGTTTCTAAAATTCAAGACTATCTTAAAAAATTGTGCTCAAAAGAGAAAAATACTGTGCTTTAAGCCTGAATATGCATTAGGCTTCATGAGGAAACATACAGTTTTAAAATATTTATTTGCAGAGATTATTATTTCAGGGTAGGCTCATTTGTAGAGAAATAGTCTCTTTGTCTCTTTTAGTCAGTGTTATAAAATGTTTTTACTCAACATGTCTGCTCTGTGACTTGTGATATACACATTAAGTGCTAAAGCTATAACTCATGGAGCACTTTATCTTTCCCTTCCCTGCTTCTGGCACCATTTTCTTAAGTATTTCACATACTGACCAAAGTTAATCATGTTCGTTGTCAAATTGTTAAACACCTTGTGATAGTTTCTTTTCTTTCTTCTTATATAAATTATGAGACTTTAATGATGAGATATGAAAATCATATGACTTCTATTCAAATCAAGAAACTAATAAAAAAGGATATGCCCTATTAAGTGAACATTAAAACATTTTCCTGCAATTCACAGCTAGACTAATCGGACTTTTACCCGTGGTAAAACAATGAAGGGATCCAAAGTAGACAAAACTAAGAAACAAGAAAAAGTCCAAATATTGTTTTCAGAAGTACAATTACCCTCTTTAATTGCCTGTTTCAGTGATTCATGCAAACTCTAGGAATCTTCAGGGAGATAAACATTAGGTATTTGTGAAACAACTAAGTGAATCTAAGAAGGGACTAAATACAAACATTCAATGGGCATTTTTCCCAAAATGTATACAAAGCAGACAATGATCACCTCTTTCAAATCAACAAAATGCAAATCCATAAATTCATTGGTGTGTTTAGTCAGCGTTTTGTAGTGAAATCTGTCTATCAGAGTATGTATCTCTCATCTTAATCTTTTCATTTTCACTTTCTCCTCATACCTTTTCAGAACAAAAACATTTCTCAGTGGATAAATGCTTCCTGGTGTCTTTGTCTACCACTCCTTGAGGTTCAATGCAGAACTTTGTCAGTCCTAGATGGTGGGAAATATCGTAGCCACTTGCTATTTTACCAGAAGCCAATGTTTCAGACCTATTAGTATATGATACATCTAAAGGGTATTGTGAATAGGATGTGCAGATTCATTGCTGGACACTTGTGAAACATTCATAAAGGGTGTTTGCTGATCTTTCTTTGGCAGGTGCATCCTCCTATATTTCCCTGATTTGTTCCATCATTTACAGTCATGCAACCAGCTCTTGTTGACAACAGATATTTTCTGCTATTGTGGCTTCATGAGGGGAGTTCTTGCTAATTCCCTCACTGGTTCATTTTCAGGCACAAGTACAACTTGTGATCGTGCCCCTTTTTTATGTACCAAGTCTATCCATTTTGAATCAAATTTAGTTCTATTCTTTATTGGCTTTTCATGAACTTTGAAAGTACTGGATGTAATTTGTCCCATATCCCAAATAATTTCATCATTTTTTGATGGCCAGTTAAATTAACCCACAGGCATTTGGGTCTTGCACTGTAATGTGTGTCAACTTTGGGCTAGGTTTTGGGTTGGGATATTCATCAAACTTATTGTAATACAGTCATTTTCCCCCGTTCATTTCAGATAATACATAATTTAATGGATTGCAGGGCCAGAAAGAGCCATTGTTATCACCTTGCGTAACCTCTCACACAAATCAGGACAATGAATGTCATCCAGACTTTTACACACCTATCCATTTATTTTAAGTGTACCTTGGTATGAGTGCTCTGAAATAAGTGGCTCACATTTTTTCTCCTATCACCTCTACACTTTCAGGATAATACTCTGCTAGATTTTAATTTTTTGTGCCCTCTTCAGGAATGATTTTCTCTTTTTGTCCAACCCAACTGTGATCCCATTTTAGGTGATGGCTATGAGTCAGAAATATATGGTTAAGAACAGTCAATCTGTAACCATTACTCAGTCGTATATCCAAACAATGTAGTTTTTATACTTCATTTTAATAGCTGCATTTATTTTCTTACACGAGCTCTGAAAAACAAGTATTCTTTGCAGTTTGTGTTGTCTCAGTTGAGCTCACACTGAAATCTGTAGATGTGAATAAGTTTAAGGGTAAAAATTTTCTAGTAATGGATTCATGTGGCAATGAAGGCGTTAAAGCTAAAAGGTTTTTAAAATATGTGTACTCTGACAGGAGTAGGGAACATGCTGAATCACTTACAATGATGAATATTTAAAAATAGGGCACAGATGTCTAATTTAAATACAGAAATTTTCTTGGCATCTTAGTAGTTGTTACTACATTTTTTTAACATGTATTTTATTCACACATTCAAATTTACTTGCTCTGATTTGCTTTGTCAACTGCAGGAGGCTGACTGATAATTCACACTTTGAAAGCTGCCAATGCCTCTCAAACAAATGTGAAATATAAGTTTGCAGTGGGGACTTCAAAATTGTTCAAAACTTTTAGTTGCTTTGTCATTAACTTTGGTGGGTGAAAGTGCTTTTCTGATGGATGAGAAAGAAGAGTTAGAGGGTGAAATCCTGGCGCCTTTGATATTATGACAGACCTCCCATTGACTGTAATGGGGCCAGAAGTTCACCTGCTGTTATCTGCTTAGCTATCTGTCTGTACATTTTTAATGTACTCAGGGAAGTGGAATCTGAACACTGGTTTAAAGCTGGGATATGGAAATACCTCTTCTTCCTAAGTGACTCGATTGATTCTGCAGTCTGTAAGATGTGAGGAGCTGCTAATCCTTTTCAAAGCAGCTTCAAATAATGCGATATGAAGAGCAATTTAGTATTCAAGTAGCCTGTTTGTAGTGTGCTTAATTTGTCTTTTCAGCTTGATTTTAAATGGTTTATATCCTTTAAGAAATAAGGTAAAATTATTTTAAAAAAGGATTTAATGTTTGACAAAACAAATGTTTTCTTGTACAGGATTCTCATTCTAGCTAACATTTTTCATGAAAAAAATGAAAATTATCTTCAGCTGTGTTTGGCTAATTTTGTTCAGCTTTTTATTTCAGAATATTTTTAACAAAACAGCTTACACCTTATCTGCTTAAATAAGAACTGAGAATCAGCTTTCAGATTAGTTATTCTCTCAAAACCTCATATTCCTGTACTGAATTCAAATTTCTCAGCAAATAAAAACCCAACAAAACAAACCAAANAAAAAAGGATTTAATGTTTGACAAAACAAATGTTTTCTTGTACAGGATTCTCATTCTAGCTAACATTTTTCATGAAAAAAATGAAAATTATCTTCAGCTGTGTTTGGCTAATTTTGTTCAGCTTTTTATTTCAGAATATTTTTAACAAAACAGCTTACACCTTATCTGCTTAAATAAGAACTGAGAATCAGCTTTCAGATTAGTTATTCTCTCAAAACCTCATATTCCTGTACTGAATTCAAATTTCTCAGCAAATAAAAACCCAACAAAACAAACCAAAACACAAACAGTAAAAAAAAATAAGTCTGGAGCTTTTTACCTAGCGCTACAATTTGGTATACTTATTATCTAGTCATTCATATGCATATAAAAAACAAAACAGTGAGACTCTGTTCTTTTAATGAGATGCTATAATCAAAATGACAAAATTTGTTTTAAAGAGTCTATCAATTCCTTTTTTCATCATCATCCAAATATTAAATACATCATTTAGTGTGTTCATTAAGGTAATGCTCGTGAAGCCTCTTTCTATTCCTGGTGTACTCAACTATTATTATATTAATTTCTTTAGCAGATTAAACTACATTGTATTTAGCTCATCCACACAATGCAGGAATCATAATGGGAAATTCTGTGCAATGGATCATACAAGTAAGAACAGATGGCTATCACATTTGGGTTTAGAAACAAAATCTATGAATCTTCATTTATTCAATGCCTTCTGACCAATGGAAAAGCGTAGGTTTGTTTTCTTTAAAATGGCATGTGTCCTTCCATTGAATATCACTGGCAGATATACAAGTATAAATAAAATAGTTTTGTGAATGCCTCAGAGAGTTGCTTGAGGGGAAAAAAACTATGAAATTACAGTGGAAGGTGTTTGAAACAATGTCAAATATGTTCCTGACCCATCAGCAGTGGCAGACTCAGTTAAATGCATGGGCGTTCTTCATGAAGGTTAATTTAAAGGTGGACTTCAATGGCTTCTGGTTTTTTGTTAGATAATATGGGGCACAAGCAAAGACATTTGCTTTTTTGTTGTCTATATTTCACCATCTTCTTAATCTTTAAGGTGTTCTCAAAAATATGATGACTCTCAGCCTGGTTGAGCACCCGATGCATGCAAATGAATTTTGGCCTTGCTGACAGTTGCTTGCTTTCCATTATATTCACAACTTCCATCCTATCTTTTTGAAAATTGGATTACTAGAGAAACTTCTCTGGATGGTTCCAGCTCTGGTGATTATTATTTGTCTATTTTTACTCCTGCATTATCTTAATGCACATGCTATGAAGGCTGCAAAGATGGGCCTTTATTTATTTAACTGATAATTCCTGTAAAATTACTCCCCTGGATGCCTATCAAGTGATAGTCATTAATATGAGTAATGCATGTAGAACATATAATGTGCACTCAAAGCTATACACTATTTAATTAAATATCAGCATATAAAACAGACAGTGAACTATTAATTTTGTTGCCATTATGAG
This sequence comes from Urocynchramus pylzowi, assembly GCA_013397555.1. Lineage (NCBI taxonomy): Eukaryota > Metazoa > Chordata > Aves > Passeriformes > Fringillidae > Urocynchramus > Urocynchramus pylzowi. The sequence goes on from VZRH01008150.1 coordinate 437,775, forward strand.
CTTTGCAGTTGATATTGCAAACAAAATGCTAAAACACATCTTCCAACAAGGAAACAAGAAACATTACTTCTGTTTATGAACTTTGTCTATGTAATTTGTGCACAGAATTACTTTTAAAAAAAAGCAATTGCAAAAATTAATAAACTAGGCATATTTTTTATTGAAAAGTATATAACCATAGACATCTGGTAACATATTGTGTAATATTTAATATCTGATAGCTAATAAGATGCAGAGAGTGAAAGAGAGAGATAAAAACTATATCCATTCAATTTTAATAGTAATATCAAAGTAATAAAACTATGTCTTTGGATAGGAGCTTCAAGAAATTGGTTTAAAACCTGTGGTATGTAACATAATTGTGACTTGTTGATGAGGTAAGAGGTTGTTGCTTAAATTTCTTATGGAGATATTTGTGATTTAAAAGTCCTTCAATGCATAAATAAATTATATGTTTGCCTTCACTACCAGCAACCTGTTTCCCTGAGGTATTAGTATAATACATAGGGATGTTTATATAACATATAGGTAAATATGTTTTTTCTTTATTACAGATTTTTCTAGGATACTATTAAATGACAGAGATAAAATCCATTAGCAGAACTCATTATTTTTTAACTTTTAATTTATTTACACTGAGAATACCTCCTCCTCAGATGATTAGCTGCGCTATTAGTAATAATAATTCTTCTTTGCTTTTCCTTTATTAAGACAGCTAATTCAATTTTTTATGGGGATGAACACTATCATAGTGGCTGAAAAAATAGATGAAGTATGTGGTAATGAAACAATACTGGGCAATACATCTGGGATCAGTTCAGTTGTGTTTCATATTAGATGTGATGTAAAATGTGCATTATTATTCATATGTTATTAAGTAAGGTGTTGACTTGTATAAAGTGGAGATAAAAAGTAGACAGAAAACACAGGTGAATTTCGTTGCCGTATTCTGTAAAGTCCAGTAGTTAATTAACGTGAACAGATATGTTTTTACTCTTCCATAATTATCAAAAGAATAAGACAGTTAAAGTGTTGAAATGTAAGTGAAGGAAACAGTTTAAATTTCTTTTGCTGTGAGTCTTGGAATTGTTTAATGCTGTGCTGTTCAGTTAATGCTGTCCCAGGATGAAACTGAAATAAACACCAGTTATGTTATATGTTTTTACATAGAAACTTCGTGTTACTTAATGCAAAATAATTTTTCAATTCACATTTAAAGTGATTTACTTATACTTGATTTCTTGAAGAAATCTGCTTTGGGTTGACTGTGACATAGGCTTTCTACATGGGATAACAGGCACACAGGAAATGTGAAGCTTTCTTGAGTCAAAAAATCTGTCACAGTCATCTATCTATAATGTTATTCTGTACAGATTTCTTCATGAATTATATATAGGTTAAAAGAGTTTGCCATAAATAGTGGGTTCACAGAAGGGACAGGATGAACATTTGAACTCATAGGTAAAAGGGGGAAACCATTTTTTACTCTCTCCTCTCAACTTGCAGTCACCCATCTAATGCGGCCAGCTACAAATGTAACATTAGTTCAACATTAAAATTCAATAAACCCCTTTCGTAGTTTCCCCAACAGGTCTCAGATATTGCACAAACAGGCACTACAAGGCTGCCACCACAGCTCTTTCCAAGCACTGTGAGAAAGTGGAAAACACCATGTCTTTGCTTGACTTATGTAAGTCAGGTAAAAAATATAAAATCAATGTTTAACACTGTAAGAATCATTTAACCCTTTGAGGGTTGTTTCCCTTCCTTTTGCTTGGCTGCTTGGGTTTTTTGTTTATTAGTTTGAGGTTTTTTGACTTTTTTTGTTTTGTTTTGTTTTGTTTTGTTTTGTTTTGTTTTGTTTTTGGGGGTCTTTTTAATCCTTCATACATTTTTGTTTTGTTTGAGGAACAAAGTGCATTTGAGAATGTTGAAAAGAGAAATACAATAATATCAATTGTTTCCAGTACTATGTGCACAGACACAAGTGTGAAATTGTAATTAATCATTCAGTTAGTAGATGAGCACTCTGTGTGAGAGTAAAAAAGGGAGTTAATTGTGGGTTTATTTCCAGCGCCAGCCAATATCAAGAAAGGCATCATTATAGTTTGAATCATATGAGCAAAAAGGAATGTTTGGTCCATATATATTTTTTATAAAACTTTTTCAATGAGGATATTGTATTGGCATATTTATTAAATTTGCATGGATTATGTAAGCAAGGATTGAAAAAAAAACAACTTTAACCCACCAGACAAATTAAAGAAAACTAGTCTACCCCAAACCTGCCAAAGATGCTGCTGCAATTTACAGTACCCAGGCAAATAGAACTAGTTTTACTGATGAACAATGCCATTATAGTGAGAAAAAACAGAAATGATAGGTTTCTAATGAGAATACCAATATAAATAAATTCAAGCTTCTTAGTGAATCAATTATTTAAAGAATCCAAAGTGGGTTAAAACAATAAAATAAGGTGCTAAAGAAGAAATTAAGGTGCTAACAAAGAAATGATTTGTTAGTTCCTCTGGCTTAAACTCTCAGAGAAAAAGTAGTTTTCAGGGATGATTAGTTACATTTTTGAAGGGAATAGGCACATCATTTTCTTACAATATTTTGTTACTAATGCACACAAATGTATCTGAATTGAAATGTGAAAAGACAAAGAGTGATTGCATTCCTCTCCCATAGTTTTGTAAATATCACCTTTGAGGACTCTGCCTCTGCACTGTCTCTCTAAACTATGTTTCTTTCTGTCAATCTAAATTGCCAACCTTACTTTGTTAATTCCAGAAATCCTAAATTCATTGTTTATTCAGAACCATTCACAACACTTCTGCATACCATGATGTCTCAGTCATGGCAATTTTAAATAGCTAGTCGCTTGTCTCAGGTTTCAGAAGATAGTGAAATACTGTTTTGCTTCAGAATATCATTAAGGATTGACTCTGTAAGCACTTTTTTGTGTAGTTGACTGCTCAATTGGATAACAGACTTCAGAGGAGTTGTCCTTATGACTTATTGTACTGATGTGATTCTGTTTTGTCTTTGTCTATCTGCACAGAACACTTATTAGTCAAAAAAACCCTACATATTTCATAATATGCTGAACTAGACTTGGTTCGAGTACATAGAAAAAGAAAAGATTTTTTGTTTCCAGAATAGTTTACCAAACTGCAAATAATGAATAAATTATCAAAACACTGTCATTTTTGAAATGTTCATCCGAAAGCTTTAAGAGGTTCTGAAGTGACTTTTTTTTTTTGGTGAAAATATTAAGCTTATCATAACATTTAGCTGGAATAGTTTTTGATGTTTTACTGGCCTGTAAGGCCAGTGATGAATCTGTTCAGTGAAAATAAAACATTTTGACCAACTCTGTGTATCATTTCCCAAAGATGAAAAACAACAAACACGTAATCAACTATTCTTCCTATTATTAAAAAAAAATAAAAATTCTTGTTGTTATAAGAATTTTATATCTCTGATAATGTAGTGGGTTTTATAATGTAGTGGTGAGGTATTAATTTCATATTAACAGGATACTGAATATTTAATGTATAGTGCTAGGGAATAGAATGAATTTAAATATTTTTATACTTACAAGAATATTTGCACAGAAAAATGATTTTATATATTATTAAACATAATAAGTGAATGCAATTTTTTAGACTTTTTGTAGAATGAAAGACATGTCAAAATCACTTGTATATATATATTAATTAATTTAACCTAATTATTGGTGTTTCAATCAATTGCTGCAACACTTGTGCAAATCTCAATTTATTCAGATGTGGCTTAGCCCTTACTTTTTAGAGCCATTTAATGAGCAAACTGTGATGAAAATGACAACATACATAGATTTATTATCAAATACAGCGTCTAGCGAAATTTTAAGTTTCACATTAATTTTTTTCATTTGGTTTGTATTTTTCTTGGGAAATTATCTTGTCATATTCTATCTGGCACTAGCTGAAAGCACAGAGGACTCTATAAGCTGCAGGAAAAATACAACCGCGTACTTTTTTTTTTTTGTCTTTCTGCCGTTTTTCCCTAATGCTAATGCACCACGTTTATTTTTTTCATTAATTTGAGACCATTTATGAAGCATGAATAAAGTTTTTTGTATGCAAAAAATTTTTAAAGCCTTGTAGTAAGTCATTAAGTTTATGCTCTTATGTTTAAATGACAACATATAATTCACAGGAAAATAGCCTGGTGTGTCAAGCAACTCTTGGCAAAAGGGTTTTGCTACACATTGAGTTCTTTTTTCTCAGCAAGAAACTTGTCAAAGCCCTGAGACTCCTAAATTATATTTTTTCTAATCTACAGGAGTAGCTGCTGTTCTTGTTTTTTTTTAAATAGAGTTTACTTGCCAGGTAGGATTATAAATATCCCCAGTGTCTCAGTCAGCTGTAGGTGAAAATGTTGGCAAGAAAGAACATAGTGATCCAGCTGGACCAGAATCCTTCTGCTTGCTGATCTCACTACAGCTTTCCAAGGGTCAGCACCATCCTGACCACCTCCAGCCACACTGAATATATCAGCAAAGAATTGAATGCATTGACCCAACCCTTACTGATTAGGTTTACATCAGACATTTCAGGAAGAGAACAGCTCATTATTTATTGCTTGACAGAAACTATGGCAATAAAAGTGGAATAAAAGTAACAAAAAGGAAATGTCAAAAAACCAGTTTCATATTCAAAGAGAATCCCCCCTGAGGTGTGTGTTCTACAGACTGATTCTGTGGAAGTATTCCTTTGCTCCTAATTCAAACACAAAGGGCATACCTAGCCCAGATCACTGGCTTATCCTCTCTTCCAAAGCTACAGAGCAATGATACCTTCTAAATAACAACTGGTTCTCTTGCAAGCAATGACCAGGAATTTGGTCTCTAAAACTGTGGCTGTGGCCCTAGTGAATATCCATGAGGAACATGCAAAAGGATCCTTTCTAGCAGATTAGGAAGCCACGAGGTTTAATGCACTCTTAGGAATTCTTAACAGCTGTTATAAGCAGTAATTCATCTCACTAAATTTTCACCACAGAGAAGAATAAGTGGAAGTAATCTACTTAAATTAATCAACTAAGTCTTCTTTTTAGGATGGTGAGACTGTCTCCTTAAAAGGCTAAGTCCTAGTTTTGGTCCCACACGTTAGGCTGGCAGTGGTTTCTTAAGGGTCACATAAGGAACCCAGACAGTTAATTTAGATACAGTAATCTAGGAAACATTCCTCTCCAAAGCACACCAAAAACCCTGGTTCTCTTTCAGTTTTATTTAGCCAAACATTGGTAGGAACAGTTTTCTGTCTTTGGTTTTTTTTCATTCTTTTTGTAAGAATTTGTTGCCTTGAAGCATAAAGTATAGCATGGAGTTTATTAGAAATTTGCTCACGTTTAAGATTTGAAACTTTTATTTCTCTTTTGTGATAGGCTTATGTGATTTAATTCCATATTCAAAATACTGGTGACATTGCAAGTTATAATAAAATATCCTACATTTTTGCTTTCTATTTCAGAGCAGTAGTCTGTAAAGTTTTTTTGGAAAGCAATGGGTGTTTTGGAAATATCAGTCTGCAGTTGTGACCTCATGGTGCAGAAAACTGGTCAAATGAGATTCACTATGAATTGGCTTAAAAAGCTTGTAGAATTCCAAGAAGATGGGATAGGTTGTGAGGGTAGCAGACAAAATGCAGAGACTGTGGGGAAGCAAGGGTCAAAAGAAGGAGGTGTATCTCTGCACCTCAGAAAAATGTGAGAAGTTAAAAAGAAATTTCAGAAACTATTTGAAGGGATATAATACCAGGGGATTTGGAAAAGCTTAGCTTGACCAAAGACCTATTGGAAAGGACTGCTGTGCTTCACTGCCTTGTAATTCTTTGTGACTGCTATGGGTGGAGAGAGCTGTGGGATGGTTTATATGGTGTTCAGATGATCAGAAAATGTCTGACAGTGCCATTAACCTTTATGCCTGTACTGCTGAGCCATGACACAAATGACTGACTCATCTGATTATTAAACTGGTTAAAATAAGGAGCAGGAAAGACAAAACAGGAAACAAACAGATAGAGACATTAGGAATAAGGAAATTACACATTCTGGCTTCTGTCTTTGTTTTATGTAAGAGACACAGGGGATGATGATGCCTGGTGGGAGCAATATCTTCAAGCCAGTGAGTTTCTTAATGCTCAGAAAGAGAACAATGTGAGACAGGACCACCAGATTCAACAACAATGAAAATTCACTGCAGATGAATAAAGAACCATATGCCTCAGTGCAGTGGGTGTGAAAGAGGCCAATTTCCAGGGCTGAGCATTACACAGTGGGTCTGATTTCCATACATATGATCCCACTGTAAGATGGATAAATTGTAATCCTGAGAAGGAATTTCCATGTTCTCCTGTTTCAAATCTCTTTTTGATGCCCATTTTGATGGTCTTTCACCACAATGAATTTTGTTACATGTTTTTTCTTCTATTGTAGCCAGAATATGTTAACTAAAGGATTCTTAACCCAAACAGCAAAATTCTAAATACAATAAAGAACTAGTTATGCATTTCATGAAACATATTTAAAAACAAGTATTTTCTTTCTAATAAATAAATAAAAGCAAACAAATACATTAAAAAAATCCTAATCTACGTTCAAGTTGATGGACTATAGATAAAACAGATAAAAATATTTTTTAAATATTTGTACAGATTTTGTCTTTTGTTATTTCATTCTATGTAAGTAGTTGCATGCTGATTGGTGACTTTCAAAATAAAGTTGCAAAAGTACCAAAACATGAATGAGTAATAAAGCAAATAAGAATCTTTAAAAAAGCACATGTCCGTGCTAATCTTGATAAATTTTTCTAGCTCTTCTTTCCTGTATCTTTTTCTCCCCTCCAAAAGTGACTGGACTGGACTGGCATGCCTAGATTTCAAAGATGTCCATTCTTTTGAAATGCTACCATAAGAAAAAAGAATAATCAGAGTGATAAAAACTCTGCTTTCGTTGCCATTGTTGTTGATTTTGTGGTTTGTTAGGGGTTTTTTTACCACATGGAACACTGAGATTCTGGCTTTGCAGTGTGTATATTTGATCATTCAGCATCACACAGAAATAGCATGACTGCACAGCAGAAAACAGTTCCCTGGAAATGCAATTTCTGAATGTTACTTTTGCTTTTTAACTCTATTTTCTTCACTTTTTTTAGGCTCTGTCAATTTAGAGAAACACAATATTCATGAAAATTATATAGATATTTTTGAATTACTATGGAGTTTTTATGAAGTACAAACCTTTTCTTTGACTCAAGTGCAGTAATGAAAAACTGCAACCAAAACAGCTAACCAAAGGGAAAAAAAGGATTACTGTTATGTTAAATATTCACAGCAATGTAAAACAATCTCTCTTAAAAATTATTTGGTACCAGCTCCTGTAAGCTATTAGCTGTGCAGCTTAAAGAAAACAACATTAAACTTGACAAGAACTCATCTGAGAGCTGTAGTGAAAGAGAGCTGTCTGTCTGAGCTGTCCTCCCATTGAACTTAGAGAGCTTAAGCTAACAAAAAATATCATTATCTTGCAGCTATCTGTGTGCCAATTTATTGTCAGAGGAAATACTTTGAGACTCCTGATACTTTCTTTGAGTATTAAAAAACTTGATAATCCCAAATTAAGTTCTCACTTGTATTTTGATGTCTGTTTTCTGGAAAAAGGTGCCAATTCTAAATATTTCCTGTTCTAATAGTCAGAAGGATCTGTTTGAGTTAAATCTTATTTCTTTGATTTCAGTGCTCCCTGATTTCTCTGGAAAAGAGTTGGATGTATCTTAAACCTAACTTTTGTGGTTTTATTATGAACACCTTTTATGTTCGTGGGATTACATGGATTGATAATGAAACTGATATGTTGTCAGCTGTGAAGATACTTAGCTGAAAGTTCCCCCTGAATAAGAGTTTATAGAACTTTTCAGCACTTTCAGCAGAGAATTTAATGCTGACCAGCATGACAGCAATGATGAAAACTGAACCTGAGGCTTGAAAATGTTTGCTCTTCTCCAGCTCTTTTAAGATCATCAGGGGTGAGTAGCTGAAGTTTCTTGCCACCCCATTCAGATAAACTGAGTTCCCATTTGCTGAGCAGGGCGTGGCTTAGGTGCTGAAATTCGCTGGGATGAATCCTGATAAACGATGCCTAAGTTGAATGATCCTGAACCTGCACAACAGCTTGGTCCATCCCTTAAATGAGCTGATTCATTCACAGCCAATTCAACACTTTCCAGTGGGAAGTTTTGTGTGTTAGCATCACCACTTCAGCTTGGTGGAGGTGGTTTGTCTTTCCTTACCAGGATTTGGCAGTGACTCTAAACCATGTCCATGTCCATTCCAGCCCTGAACCCATAATGAATGCCCCACTGTGCCAGAATGCAGTCCAAACAGGGGTTTTATATTTGCCTTTAGCTCTTGTACTTGCCACCAGAGATGCTCACAATTTTTTTATAAAGGAAGCAAAAAAACCCAAATGATTATTAGACTATTTGATTCTGGAATAGAAATATAGTAATTTTTGAAGATGCAAATACAATCCAGACATTATTTTAATGAACTAGTCCATTAGTGAACCTCCCAATTAGCAAAAATAGCCTTGCTTATGTGAATAGTCAATGTGCTCTAAATGCATGTTTTGGCTTTCTGGGCCACTTGAGGCACTTGGCATATAACACTTTAAGTATGTTGTTTTGGACCAGTGACAATTCCTTCTGTAGACCAAAAGAAAGATGCACTTAGATGAAACGTTGGCAAAGGACCAAGTCCTACAAAGAAATGGCAATTTCTTTTCAAAGACACAGCACAGCTCTATTCTCATTTCCTGGTAAATGAAAGTGTTCTTGCTGTGACCTGTAAACATATCACACACTCTTCCTCAGTTCTGTTGGTTGCAAGACTGACCCTTGCTTGATAAAACTGCTTGATTATGGCAGTGTGACAGGAGCATGGCAGTGGTCCTCATGTTCCCATTGCCCGCAAACACGTGCAGATGTCAGTAAGAGTAACTAGTCTGGGATTTATTCTACAGCAACAGCTATTTCCCCTTTTTTTCTTTTTCAAAAGGCTTTCTTCTTCTTGTCTAATTTTTTTAACAAAATTTCTGTGTTTTCTCACTGTGTCATAAAATTTATTTTGCCTCTAGACAAGAATAAAGTGAGAAGGGAAGAAGAAAAAGCAGATGAAGTAGATGCTTCATGGTATTGCACGGACTACGTACACTGGTCTTGTTTACAAACCTCTGTCAAGTGATCCTCTTGTGCCCCAGAGGTAGAGGGAAACGCTTCCCCAGTAGCTTTGTAAATGCCAGCCACAAAGTTTTATTAGTTTTGACTCTCTACCTCTTAGTGTTGTTATAAGTGCCTTAAAATAAATTCTTCTGGCCGTTACCTTTACCCGTTCATCTTCTTTGGATAATTTCTAGTTGTTCTGAATCAGGCTAACTATTTTTGGGTGTAGTACTGATCCACCTTCTCATCACAGTGAAGGATAAGCCCATCACTATGAGGACAACTTGCTTTAATTTAAATACATTTTGCTCTTCAGTATTTCCTGATTTATCTTATATATTCAAAATGAATATAATTCTCACACACAAAAGCCTTTCATGTAATATAGGTGGTGTCAGATTAATTTATGCTTTCCTGAAAGCTTTTTTTCCACTGTGACAATGAAGTAAAAAAGGTGAAAACAAACATCAGAGTAATTGTAGTGCAGCACAAACCTGATGAATAAATGTGTTTTAGTGAACTGGTCACAGATACACCAGCAAGAACACCTTTTTCTGAGGTGACATTCAGAAGCCTACTGAATATAGAGAAGCACCATACATTAATATGCAGATTCCACTAAAATTTAGGTGCCTAAATTTATCTCATATCTGAGTTGCATGGAAATAGGAATTATTGTGAGAAGTCATCCCAAAGGAAATAAATACAGTCTATCAAACAGCCAGGGGGTTTTCAGAGCAATGCAAGAAGAGGTCTGTTGGTGAAGGTCCAGTGTAAGACAAGGTCTGTAGGAAAAGGTCTGTGTTTTGTTGAAGAAGGTGTTTATTTTATATAATTTTTTAACAAGCAAATTCATGGAGCGATAAGGAGTTCTATGACCATTTAAATACATATATGCTGGCAACCTTCTGTAAAGAGAAATTAAATTAGGCGGTACCTTAACAAGCTGTAAAATGTAAGAGTCATTCTTATTAAGTAAAAAATGAGAGCATTCTCTCGCTTCTTTAAATCATTCTTTTTTGTAAATCCTTAAAGGTTTTGCAAACTAGGAGAGTGTAAGTTGACCTGGTGTTATAGGCCTTTGTTTTTTGTTTGTAGGGTATTTTTTTGGTTTTGGTTTTTTTTTGGCACCATCTCACAGCAAGTCAAAATAAGGGCTGGAAATCAAACACAGATTTCTTAAGTAGGGCCAGATGTTATGGCTACAGCAGTATACAATTTATAAGAAAACATTAAACTGTTCTAAACTTTAATGTTCTTAGTTCCTGAAACAGGAAATATGATCTAAAACCATGATATTTCATGGAAATATGATTTGATAGGAATACCTGTATCATAATCCAAAATAGCAGTTGTTCGTTTCTAAGCTCATGTTGCCTTGGAAATGTTCTTTTAAGTGTTCACCTCTTCAGATCTGGACATGTGTTATGCTTTAAACAGACTTCACTCTCAAGAGCAGTCTTTGCTCTCAAGAGGGGTAGCCAGAGCATCTCCAGAAAAAGGATTTTTAATGTCTCCACATTATCTGTGATCTGGGTTTTGTCTGTGATGGGAAACTTTGTTGGTCCTCAGCTTTTGCATAAGAACTAGAAGAATGTCAATGAGTAGAAATGCACCAGCATTGTTCATAGCATGTTCCAAACTCAAAAAAGTCTTATCTAAAGAATTACAGAATGTGCTGAAAAGGAAAATCCCACATACATAATAGGAAAAGACATCTGATTCAAGAGGTAGTAATTCAATTTTCTGCTTTCCAAGCATATCTTGTGAGAATATTAATTTCTTCCAACCACATGAGTAAAATTTTGGGAAAGCATTGAGGATTCCCAGCACATCTACAGTTCACTCTGTATCTCACATCACTGGCTGAATTTAGGGATACCACTTATGAGGGTCTTTATTATGCATATGTAGAAGGTCCCTTCCAACCCAGATTATTCAATGATTCTCTAATTCTATATACATTTTTTATTCATATATGCAGAAGTAAATATAGGGGCCATAATGATGTGAGACTTTTTTTCAAAAAAAAAAATCTGTAAAGTGTCCATAAAAGGAGCGACACTTCCTATTTTTTTTCTGATTTTTAAAGCCACTTATTAAAAATATTCAAGATATTTAAAAAAAAAAAAAAAAAAGTTATGCCTTGGCATTTTCATGCAGACTCCCACAGAATTCAGCAGCAAGAAGTTTGTAAGAGGAATACTCTCAAACTAACTGTTTGTGTGGTATATACCCCAGTAGGTGTGAAAAGAAATTGTCTTCCTGAAGAGCTTTATTATGAAGTGTTGGTGGATGATGAGTCCAAGGAAGAGCCTAAAGACCTAAGCTTAGTTATACCTAAACTGAAACCTTTATCAGGTTTCAGAGTTATTCTGAGTTATTGTGAGCCTGGTATCTCACAGTGCTGTAGAGGCTGATAGTGATATAAGCACCATGCCTAAATTTTGACCTAAAAACTCTGGTGATATGTATTTTTATGTGCCATATTATTTATTGCTTTTTCTCTCTTTGGTGTGAAAAAGCAAATAAATTAGATTTTCAGGAGTCTGCTTAATCAATCTAGTTTGGAACACTACCAGATTCTGTTTTCTGCAGGTACTAAAATGTGCTGTGGTCCCAGAAAAGCCTTCAAAATTTTCAGGACAACTCAGGCTGGATTTTTTTTTCATTTGCTTGTTCCTCCTTTAAGTTCTTATTTGTGAGAGAAAACAGCAAAATACAGCTTTAATGCAAACTCCACTTCCCCAATGATGGAGCAACTGTCTGTGCTTCTTAATATTAGAACAATGAGATAGGATTCAGGATGACAATTTTAAGACATATGTACAAGCATTTTGTTTTTCTGCCTCTAGCCCAGCTCTGGAAATCTACAGCATGTGCTGTCAGGCCTGGTGATTAAACATTTCTGACATCCCTGCTCTTAACCAAATTCATCACAACAGCAATACTTAATCAAGCCAAAGGTATGATTGGCTGAACATACTTCAATGTTTAAGTGTTTTTTCATTTAAGAAAAGTGTGCTTAAAATGAAAGCTTTTACGTGTGCACATGCACATGTGTGTATGTATGAGAAAAAAAAGAAAGAAGGTGAGCTACTGTGCAAGTATTTTGTATGGAGTAAATCCATTGTTAGTGCATATCACATATCCTCCCTTTAAATTGCAAATCCTAAAATCAGAAATCTGGGTGGGATTAAGCTGAAAAAAAGAACAGATGGGACTGTTGATGTGACTGCCAGAGGCTTGGGCAGAAGGCAATGAAAAATAATTCTATTTTTCCCCTAAATTGAGAAAGCTAAACTGGTGATCAGTAGTAGATTTTGGGCAGATGGGATGACTTGGAGAAAATGGTTGGCAGACTTAGTCACAAGATAATGAGAGTAAGATAAGGAGTTTTAGGGTGCATCAGGGGGGTATTGAACTTTAGACCATGTAGCAGTGTATGTTTTCACAAAAGTACACATAGGAAAACCTTACCTACAATATAAGATAATTGTTCCAGTTCTGTTTATCACACAACACATGTAATGCCCAGGGTACACTGCAGTAAATAATTATGTTGGCATCCAGAATTGGAAATGTTTTTATATATATGTCAGTCTGAACACTTCTGCTGCTATTATCAGTACAATAAGCTAATGTTTTTCATTTTCTTAACTCCATTTTGCCCTTAAACCTTTTTCCAGCCCTTCCATTTTACCCAGGTCCTCACTCTCTCAATTTCTTTGCTATGAAATATCTACTGTTGATTTGTAAATATTCAAATAGGACCAATATCTCATTTTGTTGGGAAAGAAGCAGAAAGGTAAAGTCAAAATGCTTCTTCTCAATGATAAACAAAAAGTACTAGCATTTACTACAATAATGATAGCAAATGTTAGCATCTATCTTGGAAAATATATCAATACCTTCTGTGATGGGCTAAAATGAATCTTAGATAATTCTACTGAGTACTTTTCCAGAACTTGCTATCCTTTCTGTGTCAGATGTTCAGATTAAAGATCACTGTAGAGGTAATTTATTTTGCTTTATTTTAGTATCCCTTATTGGATGGAATATATATTTTATAAACAAGAAAAAAGGGCTCAATTTATAGCACATATGGAAGGATTATTTAAATATGAAAGACTGAAAGGATGATTAAATCTCAGCTATTCAAATTTCATTATTTGTTTTGCAGGGAATCTGCTTCATGTTGAAAAATGATAGCAACAAAAGCGTTGGAGTTGTAATATAACTCATGGTACAATCAGTACAGTTTGTCGTGTTTGAATGTCACCATACCTTTAAATATTGGCAAAAGACCTCAGTAGATAGACTACAGTGCCAATGAAAAGTGATTTTTTTCCCCCTTGGTTTCTCCATAGTCTGTAGCAATTCTACCAGTCAAATCTAATCAACTTTTACAAAGAAATCTTAGTATTCCTCAAAGAATACCTTTCAGACTTGCTCTGCGGCATTTGAAGGACAAGCTGACTTCTTTTAACCCCTGAATGGAATAGCCTTTCATATAAGTAATGCCAAAATTTTAGAGTATTAATTGGAAAAAGTAATTGTGGTTCCAGATGGTCTCACCTGTAAATTGGAGTTCATTAAGAATATCTGTAGGATCTGGGCAGGTTTGAATCTCACTCTCTTGAGTGTTCCAAGGTGTGTAGGGCAAGGGGAGACTCAGAAGCTTCTGGAGTGGGATCTGGGCAATCTTTTGTTGTGAAATGATGCTGCTCAGGTGATTTGGTATATGCTATAGCACGTGCTGGTACATACACACTTCTGCACAGACAATTTATTTTATCCATTAGGCCACTCTGCTGGTCTTTTAATTTCAGGTTTCCTTCCAAAGTCAGGCCACAAATTTGGATCTGCTCATCAACCCAGAAACAGCCACAGACTAAGCTGTAACCACATGGTCCTGCATGTGCATGGGCTTACTCAAGCCCAAAAAGACGCACATAAGTGCAAGGCTGCACAAGCTGGACATAGTGTGGATTTCAGCACACATTTTGTGCCTTAACTCTAGGAATGCAAGGAAATAACCAGTGTGGAAACCCAGTCTTCATCAAAATTGCATCTGATTTCCGTGTCAATTTAAGAGTGTGAAAATTATATGTAGCTGGCTGCAAGCTGACATACTTGAGTAGCCAGCTGAGACAGTACCTACCATGTTTTAGGTACTGTACAAAAGTTTACACCAGAGCAAGTGTCAGAGACTCATTTAATACTAGCACTGCTGGAGTTCAGTGACAAAACTTGGTCAGATGGTGTGATAGTTTAATGAAGACAAAGAGGACTTTAAAAGCTTATGCTACAAAAGAACCTCCTATTTGGGGAAAATAATGACTGTATACCTTGTTTGGCTAGGAAACAGAGAAAAGATTAATCACTTCTCACTGTTGCAGCATGTCACAATGACATTTTGGCCAAACTGTCTTTGAAGGATGTTGTCATGAAACAAACTCTTTATTCTGATATTTAGGGCAACAGGAAACATCTGGAACAGTGGCAAGAAATTTGAAATTTTGATTCTTCAGATAGGATATTTAAATACATGAAAAAGTATCTAAGTATTAAGCAACTTGATTATTTTGATTTTTCAGATGAATTAACTACCAGAGGTTTTTATTTTGTCAGACTTTTTGGGAAAGAGGACAAAAGGTAGCCAAGTAAACAAACAATATACTTATACTTGGTTAATAAGAAAAAAGCAAAAGATTTTATCAAACTGATATCCTTTTCCAGAAGTGAGGCAGATACTTATAATTCAGTTTCACACAACCTGAGGTATCTAAGCTGTTCGTTCATGTCATACCATATGTGAGGTGCAGACTTACTCTCTGAAACTTTTTTTTTTTTCCTTCACTTTCTGAAAGAAGTCACCTGGAAAATGTTCTATACCTTTATAATCAACCTACACCTCTCACCATTTCACCCTCTGATACAGTCCTGGGTGTTATCTTCACACTGGGATTTTGCACAGTTCTCACTTGCATCTCATGGCATTGTCTCACTTGCATCTCATGTTATTGACAGAAAATTGTGCTTCACCACTGAGTTCAGGCACTACTTACATGGATCTGCACTGCACCAGCCACTCATGTTTGAGCTGGCATCCTACAAGTGGATTTGTAAGAGTTCTGTAAGAGCTGAAAGAAGTATGCATGGTTGGGATTGCCTGATTGCCTACTATGCTAACATTCATTCATCATTCTGGGTAGTTAAGACTGTTTTTTTGGAAGTCTTGAAAACTCTATACATGTTAATGAGAAATAGTGTAACCTTGGATTCCAAATCTTTTTCCCACTATAACTCTGAGTAAAAGAATAATTTCCATCTTTGAACCATGAGCAACATTTTTGGAAGCCACACAAGTGAGCTAAGCTTATTACAAAACCTCATGAACAAGTAAAATTTGTCTTCACATTATTTTTCGGATAAATATTTATGTGGTTTACAGAGGTATGTGTCCTCAAATTCCTGTTACATTTCCTTATGAAAAACTCAGCAGGAAAACAATGCCATATTAACAGAATCACCTGCCATGGGGTTTCCTGAAAATCATACTTCTGTTTGGAAAGGCACATTGCTGGTGGGCCTTGGAGGCATTTAACAATGCTGGTCTTTGGTCAAATGGAATTGAGTTCTTTGCCTTTCACTTGCTATGAAAGTATTCATAGAACATGCAAGAGTTTTCTTCTACAATAATAAAGTGCATATATTCATGAGTACATTTTTTATGAAAACTTACATTTATTTAAACTTTTTGAAAGAGTTATAAGTAGTACATGATAATAGAAATTAATGAGAGAGATCCCAAACCAAATAAATATCTACAGCATCTGAAATGCTCCAAATATTGCACCATTTTTAGGTGAATCATCGAATCCTTGAATGTCTTGATTTGGAAGAGACCCATAAGGATCATCAAGTCCAATCCTTGGCCCTCCACAGGACCATCCCCAAGAACTCCATGTGCCTGAGAGTGTTGCCCAAGCACTCCTTGAACTCTCTCATTCAGTGGAGATGTGACCACTTCCCCAGACAGCCTGTTCTAGTGACCAACAACCCTCTGGTGAAGAACCTTTTTCCTGATATACAACCTAAACTGTCTGTGACACAACTTCAGACTGTTCCCTTGGGTCCTGTCACGGGTCACCACAGAGAAGGGAACAGTGCCTGCCCCTCTTGTTCCTTCACAAGGAAGTTGTACCTGCAGTGAGGCCTGCCCTCAGTCTCCTCCAGGCTGAACAGACCAAGTGACCTCAGTCACTCCTCAAACAGCTCCCCATCAAGGCCCTTCACCATCCTTGTGGCCCTCCTTTGGAGGCTCTCTAGTGGCTGAAAGCCTTTCTTATCTTGTGGCACCCAAAACTGCCCCCAGCACTCGAGGTGAGGCCACCCCAGTGCAGAGCAGAGTGGGACAATCCCCTCCCTTGCCTGGCTGGTGATGCTGGGCCTGGTGCCCCCTCTCCTGGCTGCCAGAGCACTGCTGGCTCATGTTCAGCTTGCAACAACCAGGACTCCCAGGTCCTTTTCCATGGTGCTGATCTCCAGCCTCACATTCCCCAAAAAGTTTGGAGAATGAAGGCATGTATCCTGCTAAGTGAGCACTCTACCATTTGACATAATTCTCCTTCCTATGTGGAGCAATTTCATGTAAAAATATAAATCATATTATTGCTATAACTGAGTCTTCATCTATTATGCAAGTCTCAGAGAAATTAATAGCACAAGTTTCCCATTCATCAGAAATAGATGAATATTTTGTTCACAATATAATGATACATAGTAAAAAGATGTTCAATGGTAGCTACTGCAAAACCGGCTTACTGAACAAAGCCATATCACATCTGTAGCTACATTACTTTTCAGTGATGTTCTTCATAACAACTCTTGATTCCCAGCCCAAAACGTATTTATTATAATGGAACATCATCAACTAATGAATAGAATTCCACATTCAGTGTTTTACCTGCTGCTGATCTACCTAGCTCTCAGTGAACATCACCTACTTTATGCTTTCAACATCATGCTATGATGCTGTAAAGAAGAGCAGTTCCACGCAGACATATTGTACATTTTGCCTCTTCTTCTTAGTCAGCTTATCGTTAGAAAAATGTCGCTAATGTTTTGCTAGTGATCATTTCTAATTTTAGCTTTTCAATCCTTCCTTTGGTGGTGGAATGTCTTCTCAGCTATGTTTCTATGAGTTACAGTGAAGAAAAGTTCAGTTTGCATTATATTTGTACTTTGTGAATGGGACTAACATTTTCCCTTATAATATTGCTAAACTGGAATTGATGCAAGCTTTAAGAGAGATCACAGAGGTCTTGTCACACTGCATGAAAAAAGAAAGCTAGATATTTTTTCTGTTCCTTTATATGTTTTTCCTCTTCATATCAGTTTGGATTATGCCAATTGTCGCAGTCACATGCAAAGACAGCTTTATGCTCAGTTGTCTATAAAAACACAGCAGAGATTTTCAGTCTAGTCTGTTTCCAGTCTAATCTTGAAATATATTGATAGATTCTCTGACATGTCTATACTCATGTAGCCCTTAGTCCATTAGCTGGAACCATTAAACTATTTTAGGAAGGAAATTTATGATTTTCCTGCAATGCTTATTTTTATTTTTAATACATATGGTTCTTAGAGTGACTGTGGAGTAAAAAGGGAAAGTGACAAGATCTGTTACTTTCATTTCATTCCCCTTGTTATTTTTGTTCAGTCCTCTGATAATTGCTTCCATGGTCCCATCTTTCCAGGCAAATTAACAAACTCTCTGCAAGGTTTCATTCTTGATTTTTTGGTTATTTTCTTTTTTAGCTGTATAAATACTACCATTAAAGGAACTCACAAGCTAGATTCACATCACCTAACTTTTGCCAGATTCAATTCTTGCACATATTAGCTCCTTTTCCTGGCTCCCTCACTAGCCAGTGAATGAAAATAAGTGACTTTGGGACATTAAACCTTGTATTCTAAACTGGATTTCTGAAGTTACTTTTCCCTTTATTGCACGAATAGTTTTGATGAACAGTTATACTGGACACTAATTTTTACCTGTCTGAGTGGGAGTTGAATAAATCCCACCTTGCAAGCTAATTTGAGGTTTAAGAAAAGGCAATCTCTGAAGTATAAATCTAAAATAGTGTTGCTAATGTACTCTTGATCTGAGTTTTGCAACCCTGACCACAGCTAATGCTGACTTATACTCTCATTACTGAAATGAGTTACAGATAAATATCTTAGGTTGTATTTCTGAGAAACTGCTTCATAGAATTCTTGTACCAATTTTACTAAGTTTTGAAGACAAAATATGGGCTGAGCCTTACCATTCTGTTTTACAAATGCAGACTTCTCTGTCTTAAAACATCAATTTAAAAATCACTGAGTTCTAAATACTGGTAAATTAATCAGAATATAAAATTGAATAAATATTGGCTCATGTAGGGACAGGTGCTAGTTTGCCAGATAACGTCCTTCACAAAGAGATGAATTAATGCATATTTCTTCCTTCCAAAATTATTCTGATGTTCTTTATCTTTCTTGCAGGTACCATTAATTTTAATTAAGATAATTGTAAGAGCAAAAAGTAAGATGAAGGCCACAGTGCTAATGTGTTATCATTGTCATAAAAGCCAATGTATTGACCCATCTGGGTATGCCTATTGGACAAAGGAAATAATCAATTCTGGTCAGATATATTTTTTATTTGCAGAGAAAAAAAATGTAGAATGTACTGACAGGTAGTGGAATGTGGCTGGTCTAAAGCCTCACATTTCAGCAGGAACTACCATTCCATAGAGGCTTGAAACAGAACAGATTTATCAAAATCCACACCCAATGACAAGGTGGAATTTGGATTCATAATCTCTGTCTCAATCTGCTCAGTGATTGTCAAAGATATGCCAGACAGTGGAGAAAGACTGGGAATCATTAACTGGTTTTCTGTTCCAAAAGTATAAAATAGATTATTCTGTAGTTATTACTGATTTTGAAAATCTTGCTGGAATAGAACAGCATGTTTAAAAAAAGACCAAACACAGCACATTCTGAGGAAGAACCTCTTAGCATAAAATGAGAAACTCAACCAAAAAAAAAAATGTTTGCAAAGAAATGGACGTATTTTACAGCCTAGCTCAGATCCTCAGCTCCAAAGCACTCTGAAGTCAGCAGAACTGTATCTATTTGTCCCAGTTTGTGCATCTGATCCAATCTTCCCTTGGAGAGCATGGGGGTAGCACAGACACTGTTGTTGAGATCAGCAGCACTTTTGTACATCTAAGCAGCATGTCGGCGGAGCCTCCCGGAAAGTTGCATGAGCACAATTAACAGATTGGGCTGGAAAATCACACTGTTTGTGTGATAAGTGCCCCTTCACAGGGTGCAAGCTGTTCCACATCTCCAAACTGTTTTGCTGCTTTTTCCTTTGCACAGGGAGAATCCTCCACAGTGTGTGGCTTAGTGGCAAACTGCCACTGCCAAATGCATGCAGCTATTTAATGTCTTGCTGCTGAGATTTGGGATTTCTTGATGTTCATCTCAAATGTAAAATATATCTGAATCATAATCTCTGTAAGGTTAAAGATTCCAGCAGGGGAAAAAAAGTGGTATTTTGTCATCCTGTCATCTGAAATTGTTTTATATTTCACACTACAAAGTAAAAATATAAAGGGATCATCACCTAGGTGATAAACTGCCAGTTTCCAGACAAACATTCTAACTGATTTACACCTGTTTTCCTCTAGGAAAAACTACATTTTATGTGATGCATTTCTTTCTCAACTGATAAATGACAACGGTGCAAGTATCTTCATCTTGGTGTGAATTGACCCAGATTGTAGGAGACCAAGTTTTTACATTGTGACCAATCGACTTCTAGAAACATAAAAACTGCTGAGAGTCTAGTCTTGAAACTTTTAAAACATTCAGCTGGTGGCAGAGTAATGTCCTTAATTATATATTTTATAGAAATGAAACTTGAGGAGAAGATAAAAACCATTTTCATTGGAGCATATGAATATTTGATTTAATGTCAAATAAGAGTCAGAAAACATAACTCAGTCTTCTTTTTTGCTTTTCATAGTCTTATCATTCCTGTGAATATCTCCAAGAGTGTTCCAAAATGTGAAACTGAAATAAAGGGATTTAAAACTAGTCTGCACATAGAATTTCAAGGAATTCCTTTAATTTATACAGCTTTAAAAATACATATAATGATGAGTGATGTACTTAATGAAATGTGATGCTTCTGGAAAGTAGTAAAAGATTATTTTTACACAGTGTCAGGACACTGACAGGGAAATGAAGAATCAAAAGTAAAACATCTGCAGATACACAGCACTGTACTCCCTGTAACTCTCTTAAAGCTCCCTTTTCCATAATGAGTACCAAACCCACCGGGAATGCTTAAATTGCCAATATATTCCTCTTTACTGCATCATGGTTTGTGTGTGCTCTCCCTTTTTCTGCACCTTTTTTTAAAGTTTTGGTTGAAATATCTTTTTAGACAGATGGTCCAGAACAAGACTACTGAGTATTATGATAATCCATATAAATAACCATGATGATGACCCATTTTGTGATCAGATACTTGTTTTAAGATATTACATGCAAATGATAAAAAAATGGTCTTCATCTCTAAGCATTCAGCATCACTAAGTATGATTCAACCACAGAATAATTAAGATGGTGTACTGCAGATTGAGATGGAAAATGTTATATGTCCAGGGAATCCACCTAATATGTTACGGTACATGAAATCCAATGTCTTCTCTCTTCTCTCTCTCTTCTCTTCTCTTCTCTTCTCTTCTCTTCTCTTCTCTTCTCTTCTCTTCTCTTCTCTTCTCTTCTCTTCTCTTCTCTTCTCTTCTCTTCTCTTCTCTTCTCTTCTCTTCTCTTCTCTCTTCTCTCTTTTTTTCTTCTCTGATTTTAGCTTCATTTGATTTTAGCTAGTTTCAAGGAAAGAGTAATGGTTTTAAAAAAATGTGTTTTCCAGTCAGCATCAGAATAGGGAGGATTATAAGGAACTGAAGGTGTGCTACATTACTCATTCACAACAAAGTTTAACTAGAACTAATTCAAGGATTATCAGTGTTGGGAATATCCCATTAGTGTAACTGGGGAAATTCACAGGGAAATCTTAGTAGAACTGCATTGAGTAGTCTGAGAAAAATCAGGTCAGGATTCAGAATTAAAAAAAAAAAGTTTTAAAAATAACTTGCTCTGTTCCAGGGATAAGGAACCAGAGATTTGATTTTAAGGCATTTGAGATCTGTTGCTTTCTTATGGAGCATCCTCAGGTTGCTGAGTCTCAGGGATGTGTTTTCATAATGAAATTCAGCAAAG
This sequence comes from Urocynchramus pylzowi, assembly GCA_013397555.1. Lineage (NCBI taxonomy): Eukaryota > Metazoa > Chordata > Aves > Passeriformes > Fringillidae > Urocynchramus > Urocynchramus pylzowi. The sequence goes on from VZRH01008150.1 coordinate 459,394, forward strand.
AATGTCTCAATGCTTACTACTACTTCAGTATTCTTCAGGGGCTAGAATTTGGTAGCTGAGGGTGGGTAATGAAACTCTCTGTATATTTAGGTTTTGTTTTTAGTAGCATATGTCTTGTCCCACTGTGCAGTTAAGCACGAAATGTAGCTTCTCTGAAATAAAAGCTTACAAAATTGGGACTAGCTTCTGAATGCTAAACATATTTGCCTTTTCTCTGTAACCTACAGATAACAATATTAATATAATAATTATTAATAATAATTAATTACTATTATTTTAGGGTCTAGCTTAAAATGACATTAGCTTTATTATATTAATAAAAAATATACTTTGTATAGTCTCTTATTGCTGGAAGGGGAATAAAATTTAAAATAAAAAAGTTTTCAATGACTTTTACACAATAAAAATCAATCCTCATTTCATCTTTCCATTATATGACAAAATTAATTTCTAACTGCAAAATTAATATACAAAAATTATGACAACCATAAGAAAGGCTTTGAAAACCACAGAAGCATTTTGCAGATTAAAGGTCTTCTTTTGAGGCACAGCTACACAAAATATTTACTTTTTCTCTCAGAGAAATTAAAGCATAAAAGTATGTGTACAGTTTTGATCACCTTCTCCTCTTGACCAAAAAGACATATACAATTCACCTTATCAAGACAGCACTGCTGCTTTTTTAAGGGAGGAACTGTCCTTTGCAATGCCATGTGGACAGACAGGTACTGTCTTTTCATCATCCACAAGGGTATAAAGGGCACTGGTGGTTTAACTCTCCTTGAGCTTAGTCTGTGCCCTTGAGCTTCTGCTCATATATTTGCTTCAGGGAAGTTTCAGGATACATCTTCTCACTGAGGGGTTCTGTCTGCCATGCCACTGAACCTTTCTCTTTGCTCAGAGAAAGGTTTTTAACCCAGAGGGTGGTTGGGTACAGGAACAGCTCCCCAGGGAAATGGTCATGGCATCAAGCCTGAGAGAGCTCGAGGAATATTTGGACATTGTTCTCAGGCACATGGTGTGATGATCAGGACTGTCCTGTGGAGGGCCAAGAGATGGACTAGACAATACTTGTGGGTCCCTTCTAAAGAGATTCTGTGATTCTATGAAATGTTTTGCCTATATGGTCCTTCCTAGAAGGTCCTTAAGGTTGCACGTCTCAAGGGCAGCTGATTTATGAGATGACATGTAAAGGTCTTCTCCTGCAACAGCCCCTTAGTTGCTGTCACCTTTGTTGTGACCCAGGTCACAACATGGGAATCTGCTTCCTGATTCACTCCAATATGGGGACAGTATGGAAATAAACATTTTATAGTACATGATCATGATGCCTTCGTCAAGAAATTTCCCCATCTGAGCATTCAGGAGCCACTCTGGCAGTCACACTGCCACCACCAGAGACTTCAGCTGCTGGGACCAAAGCCCTTTTGCAGTGGGTGGCTCCAGTGACCCGGTGAGGGCCCTGTTTGATTCCCTACACACCCCACTCTCGTGTAGTCAGACCATCTTTTCTTACCAGCTTGACCCTAGGGTTCCCGTAGCAGAGTCTGAATTGTGTCATTTCTTAAAGTCATTTATTCATGGCCTAGCAACATGGAAGAAGATCAAGCTGCTTCCCAGCAGGGACCCCAAACAAAAGAATTCCTGGACTTTTACACAAAGGTCTTGCTCTTCCACTGGGTCCTTGGCCTCTTGTTCAGTAAAATATGGTAGGGTGGCCTCTGATAGACTAAGGGTCCTGTTGCCAGGGCAGGCAAGGAGATATTGGTCAGTAATTTCAACTGGTCATTTGTGGGTTTTGTGGATTGGTTCTTCATGATCAATGCTTTCCTCATCAAAGGTTTCTGTTAAAGATAGAGATTTACTATACCAACACAGTAATCAGTGCCTCTTAATGTTAAGGAGGGAATATATCTTTAAACTCTTTGAGGTTACAAAGAATAAAACTCTAAATTTCTCTCCTCAAATGTAGGTCTCTTGTTGAACAACAGTATTACAAGTAGCTGCTGGTCAGGAATGTGAAGAATCTACCCAGTTACACATCAATGTACAAATATAAATAAAATTACTGTGTTATAAGATTAAAATAAGAAGGCTTCAACTGTGTAGGAGATGCATCATTCCTTTGTTTGTACAGCTTCATGCAAAGTGCAGAGTAGGAAGGCATGTTGTCTGTACAGCATATTTGGGTTAATCTTATGAATCTTCGAACCTCATTTCTTTTTATGCTCTTGGAAAAGTTGACTGTAAGTGATCTCACATAGAACTTAAAAACATGTTAACAAAGAGGAAAATCATGGTTAATTCATATCTATAGTATTTTAAAAATATTTTAAGTGCTCTCTTATTCCTGGCTTCATCTAGCAAAAGAGAAAATTATATTTGTGGTTTTTTTTTTTTTTTCAAATAATTGTTTTCACACAATTCAGAAGGTCTCCAGAAAGATGAAACTTATTAATGTATATTTTTTAAACTAAAAATGGGCTGATCTCTTAAGGTTTTTCTACATATATCATTCTCTTGGATGAACAAGAAAGTTTCCTATTCATGCGTTCTTCTGAAAGTTCAGATCCCTCTCTTTTATTGTGATCTAGATTTTGGGATTTGAGATGCCTCTTGTGAGTTTTGCCATATTAATAGAGAAATGTTATTCTACATCTCGTGAATACAGAGATCAACTGCATCTTATCAGTACTACTCCAGTTCTATTTGCTTCTTCATGAAGACACTAAAAAAAAAATCTGTACAGAATGTCAAATTGTTTTAATCATGCTGTGACCCCTATTCAAGATGTCTTAAAGATCAAATCTTAGTTACAAGGCAAAGACAGTACAAAAGTAGTATATATCTTCAAATGCTCAAAGCATGTATTACTCTTTTGACTCTGATGATTTTTAATGCATTTCACTGTCAAGAAACAGAGAAAAATTTCAATTTTATATATAAACTAGTTCATCTAATTATACTGAATTTTTGTGAGAAAGTACAAATTAGTTGCAAGTAAATGTAAGAGCTTGGGTGAACTGTTTCATGGTGTGATTTTCTTTCCTAAGTTTATGTTCAACTAAGCTGGTTTTCAGACTTACAATCTTCTGAGTAATTTACCTTGTCTATTCATGGCCTTGGCTTTGGCCAGTGGTGGGTTTCTCTTGGCTTGCATTGGTTCTGTCAAACCAATCAGAAGCTTCCAGCAGCTTCTCACCAAGGCCACCCCTGTAGCCAAAACCTCACCACACAATCCCAGCATAACTTGTTACTCACAGTGGATTTCACAATTCTGCTTTAAAACTACTGCAAATCAAATAATGGCAAACAACTCCTGATGCTTCTATATAGATACAATATTGTTGTATCACATAAACATTAACATGAAAATAATGAAATGGCTTCATGCATCAGTGAACTGCAGATAAATCAAGGTAAAATATGGACATCTTATGCAGGTCTCAATTTTTTCAAGAAATTTTGACAAAAGCATTTAAGTACTTTGGTTTCAAATAGGAATTTTTATGACAATTATAAATGCTCTAGATTGATGCTATTTTTCATCAAATGTTTTTACTTTAAAAAACAAGGGAAAGAAGAACAAACAGGAGCTTCATACAGAAAAATAACTCTTTCTTCCTTGAGTTCTTCAGCCAACAGCTTTCCCATCCAGGAGAAAAAGAAAAAGGGAAGGAAAGAGCTTGGAAGAAACTTTTTCCCCCTTCTTTTGCAGTCAGTTTCAGAATAGTTTTTGGTTGTGTTTTTTTTTTTTTTTTAATTGGGGCATATTCACCTGCAGCTATCTGAAAACTTTGGCATCTGACCTAGGGACAGATTATGACCTATGCTGAAGCAGAAGACTGGGAGGAGCTCTCCCCCTGAGGAGCAAGGAGCAGCAGAGACAACGTGTGATGAACCAACCACAGCCCCCATTCCCCATCCCCTCTCTCTGTGGGTGGAGGAGAGAGAGAAATTCAGGACTGAAATCAAGCCCAGGAAGAAGAGAGGCAGAAGGTATTTCTAACATTTGTTTTGATTTCTCCATTATCCTACTCTGGTTTGAATGACTATATATTAAGCTAACTTCTCTAAGATGAGTGTGTTTTGCTCATGGTGGTTACTGGTGAGTGATCTCTCCCAGCCTTTATCTCAATCCACAAGATTTTCACATTATTTTCTCTCTATCTGGTTTATGGAAGGGGATAGAGTATCTTTGAGGGGTACGTGGCATCCAGCCAGGGTCATCCCACCACACAAGTTAAGACAGTATTGATTGTTGAACTATAGATTGACATGGATACATACAGTAAATCAATATTTTAAAAAAATTAGAAATATTATTTTTCTATTTTTTAGCAACAAATTTATTGTCATCTAATAACACATACATTAAGAAGATGAATTAATCAAATTTTTCTTTCTTCATCTTTCCCCAGAAAATATGTGGAACAGTAACTTTGATTAGAAGTATTTTGATGTATAAAACATATTAAACATTTACCAATAAAAATAGAAGGTCTACTATTGCCAATTATATGACTAACAGTTTCTTCTTTACACTTATTAATTTTACTATATATGTCTCTACCACGTGTGGTCATGCATTTTTCTTACATTTTTTAAAGGAACTTCAGAAAATGTTATACTTTATAATTGCTTGGGATTTTAATTGTATGTTACATAAAAATGTGTATAAATTGCAAAGCACTGACACTCCAATACTTTAAACCAGGAAAGTGCTGAAACATTTTATAACAGCAGATTGAAGTTAAATCAGCTATTGAAGTGGAGATAAAATGCTGTCAAAAGGAAGCAAATATTTTTTGCTGACATCCACTGCACTTATTTAAGAACTGATTATTTTCTAGTATCTCAAACTTTGAAATTAAGCATCTGACTTTTCCAAAGAATCAATTTCTTGGTTCATGCATTAATATGACACTAGATTAAGCATTTGCAACACAATTTTAGAAGAAGAAATGAATTTCATGTGGGGACATGTGCATTCAAGTATTTCCCACCTTTGCCTATCGCTCCTGTTAGAGTAAAGGTCTCACTGCAGAGTTGGAGCTACTTGGGAGAATTTTGTCAGTACTTATTTTGTGCTATATTGGGTCTCTTGCCCAGAGATGGACAATTCATGTTTCAAGTCCACATCTTGTACTGATGCTGTGTCTGCTAACTTGCATGAAGCGTTGCTGTTCCAGCCTGAGGGCTGGAAGGAAAAATAAATCCCGTGATAAGAGCCAATATGTTTCAGTAGAGGCTGTTGAGATCAACTGATGGATTGTTTCAGGAACTGACTGAGTAATTCTCCCAGGGCCAGTCTGCAGCAGACTGAGCTGTTTTGCTTTGCTCACAATGAACTGCTCCCAGGGTAGGATGAGGAAGGGAAGATACCTCTATCTTTGCTCAGCACGAGGTTGCTAATCATTTCACCAAAATTTAGGGGAGGGCTTTCTTCTCCTCCTAAGACAGACACTTTCATTAGTTTGGCTGGATTAATCTCTGTTGCTTATAATGGGAGTGTAGGCACATGAACTTTAAATGTCCAAAGCAAGATAAAATCAATCACACTCTAGCTATCTCTGCTGTAGACATCTACAGCAGGGCTAGTTTCTAGGTATTCCTTTACAGCCATTGAAGAGGATAGGCACTTTTATGTGCAATTCATTTGATCTATTTTAGACATGTACTTTAGGATGAGATGAATTGCACACTAGAAACTCTCATTTCTCTCTATTGAATTTAGAGGGAGTCTAGGGTGACTAGTTCAGGTGCAGACATCTGCATTTGCTTTTAATTAATTGAATCCCTCTGCAGTATGTCTGATGCTTCCAAGAAGTGTTGGGTGGACTTAAGCATATGTTTGTAGGATTTTTGTAACCAGGAACTCTGTATTGTATGCAGACAATCTGTTTATCCATCAGCCCAGAGCTTCTTGCAACTGCTATTTTTGCTCTATTTGTTTAATGGAGAATTCACACATATTTCTGTGCAGTAACCCAGAAAGTAGAAATATGGCAGTTTGAAGCTTAAAGTTAATTACATATTTATTCTCTATACATCTTGAGTTATTCTCCAACTGATAATAAATTGCCATGGACTTCATCAGCAACATGAACTTCCTTCCAGAGCTGCATGGGGTGAACCTTGCTGGTCAGTTGTTGGTGAAAGAGAAAGGAAAATTGTGAAAAAGTATAATTTTTCTTGTTCCTCCTCTTTTCCCTGCTCTTTGAGTGCAATAACATTACCATCTAGCTGCTATAAATTAAATAATGTAATTTGAATAGAAATGAAATAATGCACTATGTTGCAACCAGAGAAATCTGATTTCAAAATTGTCCAACACATCTCAGTGGTCATAAACTTCCTTGGACTACTGGAAGCAGTGAATCTGTATTTGAATAGTTTTCACTCCTGGCCTTTTCTGCCAACACAAAGCTAAAAGTAACTGCTGTACACACTACAGGGAAGCTCACACTGGGGTAAGTGAATTTCTCATGTGTTTTTACCATACAACTACATTCAGTATATTCAGATATTTAAATGGAAGCTATTTTGTTGTAGTTTTGGAGCTCAAAGCTTTCAAATGGTTTAAATATCTGTCAGTTTGGATGACAATTAAGACTAAAGTATTGAAGTGAAAGTCAGAAAGGAGAATATTAATCACCTCAGGAACATCTTTGATATACTCAGATGTTTGAAATAAGTCCTTGTTCAGAAAGGAAAAAAGAAAATGTTTGTAGAAAAGAAAGAAGGAAACTGTCCTGGAAAGTGAAGAAAACTCAAGGTGTGCACCTGTGTCTGGTGTGTCTGAGAGGCATTCAGAGACCCTGGCCAGCCCCAGCATGGTGTGCAGCAGTGGGGAGCCCTCTCCAGTGCCCTGGGGGTACAGGAGGCAGCTCAGGCTGCTCGCCTGGCAGCGAAGAGACGCCGGTGACATCGGCGGAGGAAAGGGGCTGACTCTTAGCAAGGGTCAGTCCAAGGTTCTATTCAGGAGCTGTGGAGCCCCTGCCACCTCAGGGGCCCTCCTGCTGAGAGCACCTGCAGAGGTGCCAGGGTACATTGTTAAAGGGAGGTGGAAACCAAAAGTAGATACATTTGCTGACCAATAAGGATACTAAAGGGATGGGATCTGAAGGATGGACATTTGGGACAGCGTATGGGGTAACGCTTGGGGGGCTGACCTCTGGCCTCCGACTAATCACTCAACAACCTGGACCAAAAGTTCTAGATGGAGAGGATGGGATGCTGAGTGATCGACAGAGAGCCAGGGTGGGGATTTGGGAATGGTTACAACAAAGGAGGGGGATTACATAGGTNTGATCGACAGAGAGCCAGGGAGGGGATTTGGGAATGGTTACAACAAAGGAGGGGGATTACATAGGTAGAGGGAGGGAATACAATCCGGGTAAACCATTTGGAAAAAATAAGGGGATACAAAGACAAAACCATTACAAAGCATAAAAATACAATACAACACAAGGATGTTCTCATCATAAACCTGACAATTCAGAAAAGAAATAAGACTTATTCCTGAAAGAACTTAATATTTCAACAGTTTTGTTGGTTTTCTTTTTTGCTTCAGTGGCTACTGTGTCCCCAGACCCAAAACTCAGACTGGTATGATTGAATAATGCATTTTCTCATAACTAATGAATATTTGTTAACAGCAATTTATTTTTTTTTTTCAACATCTGCTACACCTCTGATTAGAGATCTGTTTTTAACTAGGTTATATGGTTTCACTTAACATTTGACAACTGTATCTTTCGTAAATATTTTTCTTTAAAACTTATATTGATACAAAAACATTTTGAAACATAATTTAGATACTTTGAGGCATTTCAGACCAACCAGCTTTGACAATGTAATTGCTTTAGGCTTTCATGGCTATGATAATAGCATCCCTTTGGACTATAGCAGATTGAGTCCCCTGAGCTGGATCAACACCATCTCAGCCTAATAATGAGTATAACTTTTATGTCTCTAGTCCTTGATCAGAATTTTCATTCACCTTCCTGTATTCATGGTTCTTTTCACAGTCATTCCATATAGTCTTAAATTTTCTTTATGCATTATATACTATCTATATTCTTATTCCTATTTTAATAATATTGTATATATTTGTTCTTGCATTTCTGTCTTGGAAATAATGTATTACTTGAACATTTAGAAAAGGATTCCATTGAAACAATCCTCAACAAAGAGCATCTCAGTGTTTCTCTTTGTGTTAAAACCATCAAACAAAAAACTCCAAACTTTCTTTTTTTTCAAAGAACCCCCACCTACCAAAAAAGCCCACTAGAAACAATAAAATGGACCAAAAAATGGAAAATGGGCACTAATTACTAATTTCTCTTTCTGAACCATTACTCTTCTGGCTTATTTCACTATCATCTTTGCATGTTTGCTGATCTCAGTTCCCAATGAACCCAAGGGGGATTTTAGAGCACCTCTTTAATCATCACTTTCTGAACCTGGGGCAATGATTCTGAGAAGCTGTTTGCACTGCAATTTAAAAAGGAAAGGAATTATAGAAAATGTGTCCCTCTAATCAGTACTTGTGGTAAAATATATGTTAATAAAAAAACCTATTCCCATTCCATTCATAATTTATAAAACAGATAGATCAGAACTCACACATGATCTAGAGACATGTGGTTCTAACATTATGATTGCAACAACACAGCTTTATTGAGACCAGTGGATCTCCTGCTGATTTACACCAGTCCAAGCAGAATGCAAATCAAGTCACTCATAATTAAAAAAAAAACCAAACAAACCTGCAAAGTGTTTCAAAGAATATTTTAAAAGAGTCATCCTCCTTTGGCAGCTTTAGTATTTTGCAACTTGAATCTCTTCTTTGTTAACAAGGTTTTTATGCTGCTATTACCTGAACAGAGCCAATAGTCTCAACAAGGTGGAAATGTCATAGGAGACCAGGAAATCACTGAAGAAAGATGATCTGTTCATAATGAAGAAGGCGGGGACACTTGTAGCTGGAAAGATTGACTCATGTTTCTCGAGATCTGTCTCCAATGTTTTTCTTAAAATTTGATCTTGAAAAGACACAAGACAGTGTATATTGGTCAAGACACATCACAAAACAGGAAGAAATTGTACTGAGATTAAAAAAAAAGCATATTTGTTGCCCCTTTTCCTCACTCTCCTTACTCTATCACTTTGATGTCACCAAATCCAACAGAAGCATTGTGGTTAGGCACAAGCAGCAGTAGGAGATCAGCTTGCAGCAGTAGCATTAAGAGAGCACCAAGTAAATGTTTTGGGAGGAGGTAGTCTTGCACAAGCATACAGTGTTATTGTCAAAAACAAATTGAAGAGATATTTTGTTTATGAACAGGAGAGTGTCTCCTTGAGGCTGGATTCTTGTCTTAATAATTCTGTTATTGGAGAGATGGTGCTGCCTCACACTCAGCAATAACTCACCTCCCACGTTGTCTATAGACTTCATAGTCTTATTTATCCTGCAGCATTAGTATTTTTCCTGATAGGGAAGCAGACAGCTGTACTCAGGCCACCTACTGCAGGGGAAATGAGTGATTCAGATGGTACTTTATGAGCTGACAGTCTCTGGCTCCATATTCAGCTAATGAGAAGAAGGAGTCATGATTTCTAAGTCAGACAGAGTGCTTGCCATCGCTGCTTCACCCAAACATTGTGATTAGTTCTCTTCAGTTTCAAACAAATTCAGAGCACACATGTCTTCAGTCATTCAATCCCCCTTTGGATTTATATGCCACAGGAGGTGTTTAAGTGCATGTTTGGCTCTCTACTAGGCAATCTGACTATGGGCCAGTGAGACTAACAACATCCTGATGCTTAGAACAGTTTCTGTGGCTGTTGGAACCCACTGCACAAAATAATACACTGATAGCTCATTCATCCTCCTTAGCGTTTGTGAGCCAGATGTACAAAAATGTGGCATTGATGTGAGGTTGAATTTAGGACTTTACCTAAAAAAGAAAAGCTTTTAGCTACACAAAATCTCTACAGATGTCTGCTTTTAATATTCTATTGAATATTCCACCAGAATAAGCTTCATGAAACTGATAAAAATAGATTATTATATATGGATTATGCTGTGATTCAAACCTGTGATTTGGGATAATGTAGCTGGGGAAGCCACTGTGACAGTTGGGAAACCATCCTTATCGTGAAAGTGTCACCTCCTTGAAATAAGACAGAAATAATCACTGCTTTGTACCAGATCTCATTAACTATATTTAAATGTTTTAACATTTTTCATACCTTTGGCTTTAAATGGTTGCAAGCTACAGTAGCAATGCAAGCATTATTAGATGGGGATAGAACTCAAAAATGAAATTGCAAAAAAAAAAAAAAAAAGCCTAACAGCAGGACAAGGTGTCATTACAATGAGCTGTAGGAATATATGACTCTTAATCTCATTCTTCTGTACAGACAAATGCACCGTCTGTCTATATGGCATTAATGAATGACAGTTTCTCACCATTTGGTGGATGCATGTGTCATCATTTGTCTAGATGACATCTTGATTTATAGACATCATTGAAAAACATTAGAAAATCTTTCTACAAGTTTGATGGGAATTCTGAATATGTGAAAGTCGGGAATTTTGTTTTTCTGAAGAGTTCATTGGGGTGTTCTATTTCAGGCAATCAGAAAGACCATATGGTCCATTGGTTAGGTTTTCACTTGGAAGATGGGTGCCTTGGACTCAGTTTCCTGCTGGACCTGAAGCTCCTTTTTGACCTTGGGCAAATCATCTACTTTCTCACACCACTTATCTCAGCTGTAAACAAAAAAAGTGATATTTCTTCCTCTTGGAGGGGTAAATAAAATCTCATGGAACGTGCTGAGAGGTTTAGAGGCTGCATTAATTGTAATTACATACTCAGGATTTTTGTATTAAACTAGATTTCAAAAGCAAATTTCTCTTACAATTATATGAGGAAAACATAAGGGGATTTATAAGAAACAACTTGCAGAAAATACTTTAAATCTTTCCATAATGTGCATTGAATATATGGAAGAGAAAGAAAAATCCATTCCACTCCAGAAATGTAGTTCTAGCATAGTAAAAATAATTGAACTGGTTGGAGTACTGTGGAGTGTCATCACTAAGGATCGACACACTGTGTGTGTGTGTACATGTGTGTACAATATCATGCACAGCTTCTCCCTGTACAGGCTGCCTGTACTCAGAAATGTGTGCAGTTCAAATTAACAATGTAGCGCATTTTCCAAAAACTGAGCATTCATTTGTAAGACTGAGAAAGACTGAGAAAATACCAAGATATTTATTATAATTCTCCTTTAATAGAGAATTATCATTTTCTCATGGAGGTTTTTGTTAATTATTCTGGCTCTACTTGTTATTCTAACATGTTTTAAGTCTTTTTCCCAAAACACACCAGCCCTCTGACTGTTCTGTGTATGTCATAGCAGCCTGCAGCAGACAGGATTCACACCACATCGCTGGGTGAGCAGGGCTGGATGTCAGCCAGCTTCCACACAGCCACCTAGGCACCCTGAGGAGCATTTCCTGGCATCATGTGAGCCACCTGAAAGGTGTAATGCTACTAAAAATATTAGCTTTGGAGTGTAGCAAGGCAGAAAGTGTTTCAGAACGGATTACTCTTCTCTCCTGTAGGGTCTGCTGCCTTGTTAAACAGGGAAATAGGGCACAGTGACAAGACATTTCAGCTGGGCCAGGACAATCCCAGAAAACAATCCTTTTCCTTGATTTTTAAATAAATAATAAATTAAAAAAGCCTCCAGAAGTTATTTTTCATCACAGATTCTGATTGTTATTTTTTCTGGCTATCACTAGCAAGTCACAATCCTGGCAATTTACCTTTTTCCTGAACTAGAAATCTAGAACTGAAAACAGATCTCCTTCCCAGCTTCAGCTCCAGCATCAGTTTCTCTGACCAGGCAGGATGAATTGTCTTTACATCATCCAGTCGTTCTCATGTGAGCCTCCCTTGAAATAAAACCAGATTTGATTAAACTGCTGGAGGAATTTTTAGGACAGCTAGGGCTGGTACCTTTTTGTTCCTTTCCAAGCAGTTTGGGATGAATAGGAACATCCTAGCCCAGAGTGACTACCTCTGGGACAAGGCTATTCTTCAGAACAAAGCATCTCATCAAGAACTGCCTCCAGGCTGTCTGGGTTGCCTGCACTGTGCTTTGGAGGAGCAGTGCAAATCTTGGACTTCGCTGTAAGAAGCATTTCTACATCCCCAGGACTGGCCAGGCTTGACCCCATTTAGCTACAGAGATCAATTTAGGTCAGGAAGGGAGGTCATCTTCCGTATGCTGCTCTGGGAGAGTTTAAAAATGACTACACGGAGGTAGTCAGCCATTACACTTGTCTCAGATCATCTCTCACCCCTTCCTGCCAGGGTAAGATAAGTCATATGTAAGAGTGCTTTGAAGTGATGGATGATGTTGTTGAACTTTTAGTGGACAGTCTGTTAGATGAGATGAAAAACACAACAATAACGTACAATAAAGGAAGGGCACAAGGTTACACACAGTAACTCCAGCAATGGTCCCTGAATCAGATGCTCTTGTCTCTGTGCTTCTGAGGTGAAGCTGACCTAGAATATTGGAAAGGACTCATGAATATGAATACAAATTACATGTCACAGCTGATTAGTGAATGATGATAAAGCACTGTAGCACACTCTTTTTCTGGAATTAAAGGCTAACACTGAGAAAAGTACAGGCTGGAAAACTTTTTCCTACATTTAGAAAGGATCTTCACAGAATCACAGGATGGTTTGGGTTGGAAGGGACATTAAAGATTGTCTTGTTCAACCCTCTGCCACGGGCAGGGACACCTTCCACTAGATCAGATTGCTCAACCTGGCCTTGAACACTCCTAGGGATGGGGCATCCACAGCTTCTCTTGGCAAGTGCCACAGCTTCTCTTCTCTGTGCCAGTGCCTCACTACCCTCACAGTCAATATTTTCTTCCTTATATCTTATCTAAAGCTGTCTTTCACATTAAAGATATTCCCCATTGTCCTGCCACTACAGACCCTTGTAAAATGTCCCTTTTTTACCACTCTTGTAGCCCCTTTAGGTACTGGGAGGTGCTATGAGATCTCCCTGGATCTCTGCTCCAGGCTCAACAGCCCCAACACTCTCAGCCTGACTTAATAGATGAGTCTTCTTATATTTCTTTACATCTTTATATTTACATAAGATACATTTCTTTATTCACACATTCCTATTTCTTACAATTTTGTTGTGGTTTGGTTTGGGTTTTTTTCAGATTCTTTTTTACATGTGGTCTTTTTTTTCCTATTTTTTTTAAATCTGGCCTTATAAATTAAAGTAATTGAGAAAAAATCCCTCTTAGAACACTATTAAAATTATTTCAGCAGAGGTCATTGAGGGAGATAATAAATAGGTTCTAGGAATGATGGGGAAGGAAGATAGAAAAAAGAGATCCTTTAGCCTGCACCTTTACAGTTTCTGACATTTACAGATACAGCTGCAAATAAAGAACCAGTAATAGGCATAGTAAATATTATATTAAATTACTCAAAGAGCCAGAAAAATAGAAACAGGGAAGATCCATAACTGGAGTTGGTTAATTTGGCATGTGTTTGTTAGCTTCAAAAGTAGACCCATTTGAAGACCATGTGTCTGATTGCAGGTGTTTGAAATGTACAAATTTCTCATTAAGAACTGCAAGGGGTGACTTTGAATCTTCATAAATGAGAGCTAGGAATTCCTGATTTCTAGTTGAGGTGATTGGGCAAGCAAATGGATATTTGCAGGTAAACATAGCATGCTAACTTGAAAGCTGCAAGCAGTGCCTTTGGCTTCAAACATTTGTGCCTAAATATTGAACTGAACTATGGTTTTATTAGGATTTTAAAATTAAAAACAAAAGTGTCTCATTAGTTCCTATTTTCTTTTACCTGCAATCTTCTGAGAAATTAAATATGAAGATTTGCAGAAATCTAAAATCAATGCTAGAAATGCTGATCTAATAGCCAGCTGCTTGACACAGGACTATGATTAGTGTTGGCTGTTTTGATGAAAGTGCAGCTTGTTTAATAAGAACAATTTTTCCTCTTATTCATTTAAGAGGGAAAAAAAAAACCAAACCAAAAATTCTGCCAGATGAGGATTAACTTTTATGAAGGAGAGGATTCAACAATACTTTGTAACCATCTCCCTACAGCCTCACTCCTCCTTTCCACTTCACAACATTCCATCTCCATCATAAAAAGTGATAATGAAAGGATTTTTTAAACTATATATTTCCTGAAAGTTATTCTTCTATTAAAACTAGCTGCAGAATTTCAAATAATGCAGTGTATGATGCTCTTATTCTGCAAACTAAAGAGATTAAATAATGTGCTGCTATACATGTGATTTTAGAATAAATCACAAACATGGACAACTCTCTAGGACTCAGGGAAAAGAGTAGTTTTCTACAATTTATGCTAGTGTTCAGCAAACCTTTGGAAGTCTTGTGCACAAGCAATTTATACTGCTTACCCCCAGTCTTATTGGCGTTCCAGAATTGGGAAGCTAAACCTCTGTGATATCATACACTCTACTTTAAAGAAACTAGTTGGATAGCAACTAATATTTACACTTGGTAACAAAAATTGCATGAAGACACCTTGGGACAAATTTGCACTTGGCATAAATTGCCATTTTCAGTTGAAGCCAATGGTCTATTGCAGTTTGCACCAGATGTGGATTTGGCCCTTCTCAGATCATGAGCTGTAACCAAGCTGGAGACTCAAACAGGTAACAGGAAAAGCTGGTTTATGTTTTGGGTAGATACTATGTAAGGAAAAAGTAACTGTGTAAAAAATTAAAATTGCATATAACAACAAGACCTCAGGCATTTTTCATACACATTTCAATCTTTTGAATGGGAAATTTTTAAGGGCTTAAAAATTCACCTGTATACTAATTTTTTTCTAATACTTTTTTTTTTCTTATTTTCTAATACTTATTTTTTCTAATACTTATTTCACTAATACTTAGTTTTTCAGTAGACTTAGTCCTAGAATATTTTTAAACACGTGCTGAAATATCTGCATGTTCAAATATTACTGTTTCTTGCTGACTGATAAACTGATTAACTAAAGCAAAAACTTTTTTCTTTCAAAATTTTTGTATTTGATTTTGTGGCAAATATATTTTTTTAAAAAAAATGTTCTGCATAGTTCTGTATCTAAAATAGAATATGACATTGCAAACAGATTGCTCTAAATATTTGTGGTATCACCAAAAGAATTAGTAGAATCTTTAAAAAATAACAACAATGTAAAACTACCTGTTGATGTTTATCTATTTAGTCTCAATATAATCACTACAAATTTTCACACATAATTTTTTGTAAAACTTGATTTTATTATTAAACAAAACTGATTTGCTTTTCAGCAGTGTAAAAGTGTACGTGGTATCCATTTTATCTTTGAATTAGAAATATTTTTCTGCATGCAATTAAAATAGAAAATATTAACAACATCAAATAAATTAGTCATGCTGCAATTAAACCAATATGTTCTCCTTCTTTCTTTACTCCAGCCCACACCCCATCTTTGAGTGCATTAGAAGGATCTCATACTCCTATACAGATATCTACATTATCAAATAATCTTTACAGATACAAATATAATTCTCATGTGTTGCTGTCTGCAGTTTCTGGATCTATTTTCCAATCAATTCAAGGCCAACTCTCATTAGTGCAATGAGAGCTTTCATGAATAAATCCCTCATATTTTGATGATAGAATTGATTCTTTGTTATTGAATTGCATGCACTCAAGTGGCATCTATCTGCATCTAAAGAAAGAAATTCATGATTTTTTAAATCATAATGAATGCCCCAGTATACTTATTACCATTTTGTTTCTTTAGAACTGCACCTAATTTCCTGAGTATCTTTGATAAACATTGGCTTTTTGTTCCTTCTTGGTTAATGAAAACTCAGGAATTATTTCTAAAGCCTGTTAGTTAGGTGTGTTTGTGTATTTTGTAAGCTACTCTAAAGAGTAAATGATATTCACTGATATGAACTACCCCAACAATCCAAGAGAGGATATATGGGTCATCATAAACAAAATGGCAAAAAAAAGTCTGTGAGTGTTGTTGGCAAGTTATCTATCTAGTCAGTGGTAGACACAGTGCAAATGTATGTGGATTATATTGAAACTTCCTTTTCTTACTTCCAAATCATCTGGGGGCTGCACATAATTTACGAAAACATTGCTGTAAGAAGAAAAAATATAAAATTGCTATAGTTTGTATAGTATATGGAGTTTCAGACCTAAGTTAAACACTGTGATCTTATCTAAAATACTGGAGATACACATTTTAAAAAATATTCCTACTCTGTTTATTTAGGAGATAAAATATACTTTTTCTGATGATACTGTGATTTTTAAAAAAAAATTAAATTATTTTTTAGTATTTAGTGCCTTGATTACATACTAAAAAATTACGGAGAATTTTAAAGGCTCTTTATTATTTTTTATAGTTAAAGAGATTTAAAAGGTAAAAAAAAAAAACTGATTTGTGTCCCACTTAGGACAGATAAAGGACTTCTTATGAATGAGATTCAGAAGTCTGGAGGTCACTGAGAGGTCACTGAGGCCTTCTAGGTCTTTTTTCTGTTTCAGTCTTCAGCTCTTCCAAGGCTGCCCTTCACAGGGTGATAATGCAACACAAAATATTGAGCCACTTTCATGCCATAGGAAGAGGACTGTGAAATATCATTCCTAAATAAAGAGGCTGAATAAACACCTGCCAGGCATTAAGTGTTTTGGATCCTACCTTAAAACACATCACTGGGCAGATTGGCTCTGAAGTGTCTTCCAGCATTGTTCCTAGGCTTTTCACTGATATTTGAGAATTAGTTTCAAGATGAAAAGGTATTCCCATCTGGAATGATTTCCTATTTCACTGCATCTAAACAAAAAGATTTTCTGTGTGCAGCCATACCTGGCTCCTTTAATAATCAAGGAAGGATGGGCTAAATCACCTCCTGATGCTCTAACATGGGAATTGCCTTCCAAAAGGCCCTGTCTCTCCTCTAAGGCATTAAGAATACACTAGTGACTATATCATTAACAGAAATATCATACTTGAATCCACAAACTTTTGAGTGAAGAATTCAGTTTCTTCTGTTTAGCAAAGTTCTCAATGCATATAAAGATAGATAACATCTCCCTAGATACTTAAAACACAGTTTTATTTCATTTTAGACTTTTGGAAAGAGGTGGTCCCTGCTTTCTTAGATATCAGCTATGTTTAAATAAAAATGGCATCCCTGACAAATTAAGTATTCTGTAATCAGTGCAGTTTGTGCTGCTTTAGCAATGCAAATGGTCAAACTTTAGTTATCAAGTCTTTATTAAATTTCTAATAATACTTCAAGTATATGTGATTTGCATGCATCCCAGAAGAAGAGAAAAAGTCAATAAATTGTATTCTTGGCAGAAAATATGAAATGATCCAACAGAATTGACTCACATTGGCTGTTGACCATCCAGAAAGAGCACCAATGCATTGTGATCACCAGTGACTCACTGTCACAGGCTGCCTTCTTGCTGGACCATGCTTGCAGCTTAGAGAAAAGTGGGTCCCAAAGAAAACAAAGTAGATCTCTTTCTAAGCTATTAGCAGAAGAGTGCAGGAATCCCTTTCCCATGATTTGGGAAAAATCATTAATTATGAATTAGTGGACAAATATGTTTCCTTTCATCCACAGAAAATACCTTAGTGCTTTTAGCTGCAACATTACACTACTTGCTATGTCCCTGAACCCTACAATTTTTTCAGCTGTAGAGGTTTCTGTGATAATTCCCTTTCATATGTGAAAATATATAAGGTCAAATCAAATAAAAAGGACATTTGCAACAACCTAAGCAGACCAAAGAATTCAGACATGTTTCAGTGGCACTGGAGGATGGTGAGGGCCTGATTCTGCAGGCAATAGTAGAATATGCAGATAAACTGCAATGCTGAGCATTATAAATTTAAATGACTTTATACACCTGCAATAGTTTGCACCTTTTCTATTGAAGACCATTTCTCTACACCAAGGCTTGTATTATAAAATATGTAGTATTAGCCTAGAGTGCTCTGATTTTGGTAGTTGCTCCTGTGGATTACACTGCTCAATATTTTGTGGTCCCCTGTGACATGCCTCTTTCTTGACTGTAGTAGACTTCTCATCCAGGTCAACTCTATCCATTTATTTAGCTGTTATGTTTTTAAGTTGATTGCCAGATTTATTTATGAATTTCTGTTGTGGTTTAATTCCAAACATCAACCAAGACCCACACTTGATCACTCTCCCCCCAGTGTGATCAGGGAGAGAAATGGAAGGGTAAAAGTTAGGAAACTTGTGGGTTGAGATAAACACAGTTTAATACTGAAGGCAAAAAATCATGCTTTCCTAAGGGCAGGCAGGTGTTCAGCTATCTCCAGGAGAGCAGAGCCCCATCACATTTGGTGGTTACTTGGGAATACAAACGTCATCAATCCAAAAGTCCAAATGTTTTAAAAGCAGTGGATATTCACAAATTCTTAATTTGACTATTGGATTTATCAATTTATTAAGAATATCCTCACATTACAATAAACTTTGCTCTTAAGTTTTAACACTATTTTCCAATGTTTTCTGTTTTTAACAAATTAGTATGGGATGTGTAGCCACAGAGAAGTTTTAAAAAATGGAGTAAGTGATTAGGGATCTGTATTTAGAAGCAAAAGAGAACAACAATTTCTATTGCTATGTGTCTGAATATGTTACCTGCATTGGATTTAAAATAAATATGGTATTTCCATTATGAAAATACTCTTTGTTAATAATACCAATAAATAAAAATTTCTGTAACATCAATTTTCAGACAAAGTGATCTCTTATCTTATGGAGATAACTATTGGCTTTGTTTTGTTGGTTCCAGTGTTCTGTTTTTTTTTAAATGTAGCTTTCTGTAGGCATTTCTTTATCTGTGATAAATATATGCCTTGGAAACTACATATCAGCAGAGTAAGGAAATTTTGTAGCAAGATATTGCAGATTTAGGGATTTTTTTTTCTTCGTTTGGAAGAGCAAAGTCAAGGACAACTCCATGTGTTCTGCAAAGTTCAGCAGTAATATTATTATTCACACAAGTTGTCTCAGCTGTGAAGTCAGTACATTTGTTCTGGATGTCTCTTTATTATTAATGGCCCTTTCACCTGACTTTCTACATTTGTTTGAGCCAGCATAGCTCCTGCCTGCTGGCCAGTTCACTTAGATTGTTTTCATCCCCTGGTTGCCTTAAAGGTGAAGCTTTGTTCCAAATGTCTTCTGAAAGGTTAGTTGTAACTACTCTAAGGATATAGGATTGAAACAGAAAATACTCTGGAAACAGCAAATGGAATAGCAAAGCCTCTCCTCCTATTTCCAAGGCATCACTCATTTCATCCAAAATGTTCCCCCCAGCATAGGGTAAAATTCACCATGGTCCCAGAATGCATAGAGCACAAAGATCCACCCAAGTCTGACACCACACTGTATCTGCCTTAAGCAGATTTTTTTAAATGGGAA
This sequence comes from Urocynchramus pylzowi, assembly GCA_013397555.1. Classification (NCBI taxonomy): domain Eukaryota; kingdom Metazoa; phylum Chordata; class Aves; order Passeriformes; family Fringillidae; genus Urocynchramus; species Urocynchramus pylzowi. The sequence goes on from VZRH01008150.1 coordinate 478,972, forward strand.
TTAAGTGGTGTGCTGCCTTTTAAATGGTTCTTTACAAACAGATGATTTCCACCCAAAGAGAATAAGCATAAAATTGAGTAAATTTATTAAAAGTTCTGAGTGGGGAAAAATATAAAAAAGAAGAGTAGTTAGGAAAATATTGCTTCCTTCTTGGAAAAATTCCATTTAGGAATTCTTTTTTTTTTTTTTTTGTGTGTGTTTTTTTTCCTAGTAGGAATATTAAGCTGGGTAATACCATTCCTAAACCATGACAAAAGGCCTGGTTTTCCATGGGCCACTTCTAATGGTTTCATAATCTGAGACTTATTTGTAGTTTTATTTTCACTGGAATCTTAAAATACTTAACAATATTGTTGGAGAACTACTTATACTATCAAAGATGTTTATATAAAGCAGAAGTAACACTGCTTAAGAATTAATTAGCATGAGCAGTGAAGGTCACTGGAATGTGAAGTGCAGGACTCTTACTGAAGAATCAAGAGCTGAGGAGAATGAGATATTGGTTTAGCTTCAGTAGATTATATTAAAAAGAATGTTGTATTAAATGGCTACAATTTCATCTGCTTGTCTTTCCTCATTTATAGAGTACCTTTAGGAAGTTATTCCAGTCTTTCAAGAGGATTTGTAGGGTGACTCAGTACCAAAAAAACCCCATATATCACAACCTCAGTAAAATACTAAGTTACAGAAAGACATTTTAAGCTCAATACAAAGAAACAATAATATAATTTTGGTGTATAGGCATATATGTGTGCATGCTAGGGTAATGTGAAATACAGAGCACCAAGGTGATAATATGCCACATTAGGACAATTCATTTTAAACATCTTAAAATAGAAATGTCTAAGGAATGAGAGATGGAGGTCAGAAAAAATTCATGAATTCTTCCACCTTATTTTCATAAATCAATGCCTTAGGCCCCACTGAGGCAGCTAAAAATACATTTCTCTTTCAGATGAAGGAGATTAGGAGGTGGGAGGGAGGGCTTGTTGCCTTGCAAACATAGAGGATGTCAGAATTGTCATGAAATTTATGAACATTTTGTGTATAGGTGTTACTGCATGAGGGATGCACTTTCCCTTTTAGTGACATAGATAATAATATTCTTTTGTAATTCACTATATAGAATTTGAAATTTCACCTTTTCAACCTATTATGTTTGTGGCACAGCCCATAAAGAGCTCATGGGAGAGAAAGGGTGAGGTTGAACAGATTGAACGAGTTCTCTTCGCAGCTGTGCAAAAATTGTAGATTTCAGGCAAGAAACTGATGATGAGCTGGTACATGGCAAATGCATCACATTCTGTTTCTAGGAACTATTGACTTTCCTTGGTATTCTGTTTAGAGAAGACAGAATAACCAAGGCGAGGGCATTTCACTCTGCATGTCAAAGTACAAGTCAGAATGATTGCATTTACTTAGGAACATCCTAAGTAATTGTTACCCAGTGAGGGAAACAAGTCCCTGAGACTGCAGCCATTTCAAAGGTAGAAAATATAAGCTGAAGTCAGGTAAATCCAGTTCAAACTTCGTCAAAACATGGCTATTAATCAGTGGCTTAAGTTAACTAAAATGTGAATGTAGACTGTGCTGACAAGGTGAGAGCACCTCCTGACATATTCATCATGGAGAAGCAGAGTCTGAACTCTAATGACTGGACCTTCACGGCACAAAAATTAGGAAGACAAATAATGCTGTGGGTTCCTGTTAATTGGAACAGCTCAGTGGGTAGCCAGTTAAATGGCTGTCTTGATGAGGAGAATGAAACCTACAAAAATAGCCTTCAAAATAACCAAATTGATATAAAACTGCACAGAAACTAAAAACTGTAAAGACAAACGTTTTATATGCTCCTTCTTTATGGAATCTGCCTCTTCTAATGTATCCATTGCAAGACAGAGGGGTCAGTATCTGTTGCATACTGAAGACGCTGTACTTCTGATACAGAACATACTGTGATTATAGGGGCAGAAAAGGTAAAGATGGTTGCATTCATTAGGCAGATGATTTTTCTTCAGCAGAAGCAAACTTTGGATCTTCTAAGAGCAAAAGCTTCTTTTTCTCACTCGTTTGTATCTTATATCTCTTCAATTGCTGCCTGACCACTCCTGCATCAAAACATCAGTTTCTGTGATGAGATACAAATGTTCTCTGGGCACAGATTATGTAAATATTTCCACACCCACCAAAGTCAACCCACCCATGTTCTAGTGAATAGCATTACCAACCATTACAATGAAAGATTCCTATTTTCATATATTGCTGAATATCCTGTTGATGTCTTCCACATAGCAGCTCGAGGAGGGCCGTATAATTTAAGGGCAGAATATTTCCCCCATCCTTTAATAGACACACACAGTTGCCCACTGAGGTGACCACAGAGGAACAACTCTGCTCAAACCTGTTCCATGCTCTGTGACTAAATGAATTTTGTAAAATTGTCTGGTGTTTCAGTCTGCTTCTTTCCTAATGCTGCTGTGGTGGGAAGCATTCTCTCTGCTGTGATGGAACTGCAACTCATCTATAAGTCTCAAGAAATGATTGTCAGAACTTCTTTTTCTCACAGTGTTTCATCATTGTTTTCTACAATTTCCCACTTACTTTTTCACTCCCTGTGATGAATCTCCTGTCACCAAAAAGTTTTCAGTACAGCTGTGTGCTTTGCCCTGGACATTTTCAAAGTTTCTACAGCTTACCCTGCAGTCATGCACATGAGGACACAAGTCTCTAGTGGACTGAATTTTTGTGTTTGTATTGGGCTTAGATGGGAAGGTTTTGGTAGGGGGTTGTTGTGAGGGAGACTGGTACAGGGGTGGCTTCTGTGAGAAGAAAACAGAAATTTCCCCCATGTCAGAGAGCTCCTACTCCTGCCAGCTCCAGGATGGACTGTAGAGAGGCAGGCTGTCCCCTGCATCTGAACTCTGACCTATTTCTTGTGAAAACTGAGATTTTGGCATCTCATTATGGCGTGTAGAATGGAACAACCAAGTAAATGCATTCAAGTGCTTTGGGCTGAGGAAGAAGAATGCTTCACAGTTTTTCTAATTTTCCTGTAGGACTCCAAACCCATATCCCAAGACTGCCTGTTGGAAGGGTATAAATATATCTTTGAAGAAACTAAATGCTATGGGTTTTTTGGCTTGCTTCACAGATTTTTGTGTAGATCCACCTCAGTGAACTTGAGACATCTAAATTGTAAATATCAGAGGTAGTACTTTTTTGCACTTTTTGTAGTCAATAAAAGGAAGTAGATTAATTGTTCCAAAAAGAGCATGGCTTTCTGGGATGATGTAAATTGCATTGTAAATTATGTATATCTTAACAGAAAAAAAAACAGGGATGGGCTTTAATCCATCTTATTTTGAATGGCTACAGTGTAGTGACTTCATGTACACCCCCTACATCTCATAAGTACAAAAAAAACAGTGGGCTCTGACTCATCAGAGTTAAAAGTGGGATAAGTTATGGAAATGCAGGTGACGTTTTTGATGCCATGGGTTACCCTGCCTTGTACAGCTTTGAAAAATCTCTTTCAAACACAGTGTCTTATTTACCTACTTCAGGTTCCTTAGGTCATCTCAAATTCTTCCAGATGTCAATGCTTACGCAATTTCGTGCTGCTTAGTACCTCCTTTATAGTGAATTTAGTTGCTCTTCAGGTTTCACTGACAGAGAGTACTTTTCAACTGCCTGATCAGAAGCCCCTGGAGTTGTTTGAGATGACCTAGGGTATTCCAGACATGCATGGGTCTAGCAGATGTGACACAGGATAAATGAAATATCCCTACTCCTTAGGAGAGGTAAACTGAAATCAGCAGAGATTGTTCTGGGCATTTGAAATGGCACTAGAACTCCTATATTTTGGTAGATTAATTAAATCTTAAATTTCCATTGACAATACAGAGGCCAAAATGGTTATTATTTGAGGCCTAAATGTAGAATTTTCCATTGTAAAAAGATGATCAATTACTGGAAGATAAATGTAAAATTAATTCTTTACTATGCAATCCTGGGACAAATTCCATCTTTTGCAGTTAGCCCAATGATCTTTCTTCCTAGTAATATCCTAGAAAATTACCTACATATCCTTACTTCTCTTTACAGATCAAATAGAAATAGTATACCTCCATTTACATGAAGATTTTACTATATACTATGGCAGAAACGTAAAAATAAGTGTTTCTCTTTTTCTAATCAAGCTTTTTTTTTTTTTTTTTTTAATGCCACCAATAAAATAGTGACGAATATAGCACCTTTCCTAGGCAATATCTTCATGGTAATAAGAAACATTTTTACATATTCCAGCATGGCCAAAAGAAATTCATCACATGGGAACACTTAATTTTGTTTTGTGTCATAAGAAAACAGTGATGCTATGTGAACCTCATAGTACTTTACTGGGAATTACAAATTTTTTTAAATATGTTATATTCCAGAAGATGAATATGCAACTATTTGAGCATTTGATAGAACAACAATGAGCAAAGGCAGTGTGTGAAGCTATTCAGATTTTACAATACCTAGAAACTGTAACAGAATGGACATCTGATAGTCTCAACCCACAGATGTGAGACAGAGAGTTGTCTTAGTTTATCCTGGTCTTTTTTAGATGTGAATCTTTCTAAAATATTTTATTTATCAAATTGTTGTATGGGTGTATCTTTATTAAGCAATTTCTGAAAATTAATGTAACCTGATCGGCTGAGGTTATTATTAATTAGACAAAGTGCTGTGAATCATTTTATATGCACCAAGATTTTCATCATCAGAGACTCACTTTACACATTTAATGTCTCATTCTCAAATAAATGTCTCTTTTCTGATTTGCTGCTGCTGTCAGCATTCTTCATCTCTATGTCATTACCAGTCCTGGGAACTTGTTTATCTTCTGACCCTGCTTCTCATCCCAAATCCAAAGATTTTATCTGCCTCAGGCAGAAATAAACACATCTTAACAGCATGAATCCCCATGGGAAGTGCAGATCAAAGGATGATAAATCCTATAAAATTTAATTTAGGTGATTATTGGTAGGCAGTGAAGAGGAGTAAATGCACTCTTGTTTTTGACAAAGAGAATTTAAGAGCAGTTTATGTCTGCAATTATGCCTGGTGAGAAATTTTGCTTAGCTATCTCACTCTTTCCTCCTTGTTGCTCAAGACCTCCCCTTTATCATAGGCTGTTTGTTTCCCATCTTCCCCCCCCCACCCCCTAAGCTGTTGAAGTTTCCTTTACTATCTTTCAGTTAAAAGATCGGAAATTAACAAAAACTCCCACTTAAGAGGTTGTGTTAGCTTGTCTCATTTTTATGGAGCATTTCTGAAGAATTTCCTTGTGGGCAGCAAATGCCTCAGTTCTAATGAAGAGCCATAGGAAGCAGCAACCTTGGCATCCCACTTTTCAGGTTTTGCACCTGAAGGTGAAAGAAAAAAAGAGTACAAGCCCTGAGAAACCTGGAAGTATGATGTTGGGAAGGGCATGTATAAACGTGGAGAAAACAGTTTCACTTTAAGCACACATGGTCAAAGAGCAGGAGCCAATCAGGCCAGAGTACAGACATGGAGAGAAGGTCTGTGAATGTCTGGGTACACTTACCAGTAATAACAGATGTCTCATCTTAGCATTGTAAAGTTCAGAACAGCCATAATAAAGACTCTGCAGTGCATTTATGTTACTCTTCCTTTTTTTTTTTTNTTTTTTTTTTGGGATTCTTGAAGACATTCCATAGGACTGGATATGCAAAACTGTGATCTCAGCAGTAAAAGAGCAAACAGGCTGACCTAGCTAGCTATAGTGTGGCTAGTTTGAAACTGGGACTAGGCAAAAAATTAGAAAGGTTGGCAAAAGAAACAATCAGGTGATAATTATAGAATAGAAATATTCTCAGTGATAATGATTTCCTGCAAGAAAAAAAAGTAGTGTGCAAAAAAGCTATGATCACCCTGAAAAAGACTGTCAGTGTATGGCATTGTCTATGGCCAGCTGTAATAGCAACACAATTTAAAACTGGCAATGAATTTGGTAGTAACACTGTGTTGGGAGCCAGAACTACCCATCTATTTCAGGTGATCATAGTGTTGTGGTAAAATATGGGACTACTGAATATTATTTTTCTGAGATTTCCTGCAGGAGAAAATACTTACTTTGGTATGAATGATACTAGATCCTGAGCTGTTATTTTTTTCAGCACAAGAAGTTGCAGCTACCTTTGGTTTAAAGTCAGGTTTAAAGTCAGGTGCTCAATGAAGTTCATACACAGTAGCAAATAGAGTTATCAGGCTCCTAATGATCTATTCTCCCATTGATACTCCTGGGACATTGCATAAAGCTCTCATTAATGCAAACGGAAAAGTGGAAAGTACATGCCGAAATCAACAACTCCCCCTATTGTTGTAACGGGTGAATGGTCCCCTTAGGCAAAAAACATTACAGACTTTATTTTTTCCTTGACTACCTCCTCCTCCTTATGAAACAAATCATGTTAAAAAGTGTGTTTTTTTGGATTTGTTTGTTTTTTAAGTGAATGTCAAAGGAGAAAGTCAGTGAGGAGGATTTATCAAAAACAACATTCTTGTTACGACCCAGTTCTGACCCAGTGTAGCCAAATCATCAATCATGGTGACAATGGGCCATATTTATCCCTGGTGCAGCTGCACTGTAATTGACAGAATTACATTTAGAAGAGATTTGCCTTGTAGCTGTTTAGTTAGAAGTCTGGGGTGATGATTAGTCGAAGGTTTGACTTTCTCTGCAGCTTGGATTAATGCATACATTATGCAAAGGTATATGTGTATTCAGTTTGCTGCAGATGTTGTAGTCAAGAATTCAAGGATGTTTGCACTTTGTCGCTCCAAATTCCATTATAACAGAATGTAAAGATAACAGGGCCAAAATCTAGTTATGCACTTCAAAGATTGACAGAATAATTTGATTGTATTCTGCTTTTTTACCATAATCTACAGGCATACTTTGTGGCTGGTAATAAATTCTAGGCATGGGGCAGATAAAATGTGTAGCACTAATGATGTCCTACAGCAAAAAAAAAATTGTTTCAAGATTTTTGTATTACTTCATAACCCAAAAATCACACATAGAGAAAGTGAGTACTTATTTATATAGTTGCGAGAAAGAACAAAAATATTAGTCAGTGTCTAAGTTGTCTGCTCATTTTTTGTATCCTTTTAAATTTAGGTGCCATTTAGTCAATTGGAGTAAGCAGAACCATATGTTTCATCCTATGAAAGAAAATATTTCAAACTCTTTGATCCAAATCATTGACAAACTGGATCTGTTAAAGCTAGATGGTGCTACCCCATGTTAAATAAGCAGAGCATTTCAATTTTTTATTTCCTAAACAAGTAATTGTCCTTATATAGTAGTCATATTCAGCTGCTTACTGCGTGAAATTGTTCTTAACGTGAATAAAGGGATGGACTAACACTGACTTCACTGGAGCTATGATTTTTTTCTTTATTACATTAATTAATGTGCCTGAGTAACAGAGCTCAAAATATTTATTGATTAGTTAACAAAAAACAAAGATTGATGCTAAATGCAGGTATTGTCTGAAACATGGAAAGTAAGAATAGAAAAAGCACTGGTTTATTGCAGTGCCCTGTGACACACATTTCAGAGCTGTGTTAGATCTGTATATAAATGTGGTTAGTATCATTTTCTAGAATTGAAAGTAGTTATGATTTTGCTATTTAGTAAGTGGGCCACATATGTGAGGAAATGATTTCCTAGTAGTAATGCTACAGTCTGGTACATAACTGTTGTCTTTCTCACTAGTAGGTAGCTGGGTATCTCATTCGCCCCTAAAATTCTACCACGTATTGATCCACATTAATTTGATCTACAGTTTATCCTGAAACACTGTTTAGGCACAAAGAGTTCCTGGATCCTTTTTGAAAGAGATATTTAGAACAAGACTGGACTGACCAATATTCTTTGAATATTACTGGAAATCTTTCTGAGAAACACAGTTAGTGTGATATGCAGAAATATGATGAGTTTGTGCTGAAATTCCATGTGGGGTTGTGTTATCAATCAATGCATCCTAGGGGTTTACAGAGAAATCTGCTAATGGAATACAGTTAACATAAAACCATGCCATCAGTAAGTGTCACTTGTACTATTGGGAGACATTAGCTATCACAGCAGTGGCTGAGAAAATGCAGAGTACAGTACATGTAGTTCATAAACTGTTGTGAATTACATGGCAGCTCTTTCTGACTTTCTTTTGTCTACACAATCCTAAGTTTTTCAATAGCACTCTTCACTGTTACTCTGGCACAATAGACAGATGAATTAGAAGAAATCAATGTAAACTCTCTTCTCAATAAAATTAAATAAGTGTTGAAGGTCTTGAAAACTTCTAATTACAGGTATAGCTTAGGCCCTGTGTCAGTGTTCCTCATCCAGTGAGTTACAATCCCAAAGTCATCCAAAAATTTCACCACAGTGCTAAAAGAGAGTGAAAATTTTATGACAATTTAAGGCAAAGTATATCTCAGTTTCCTGTTCTTCACAAATACTTATCTGTCTTTTAAGGCTTAACAACTTTTGTCAATCTCTTGAAACACACATTGTGGCAATTACTTTTCTCACTGTTAGATTTATAGCATTTAAAAGGGGTTTTTAATTTTTTCTAATATCCACTAAGTATCACCTGTGAAAATGCTTATAAATCATACTTTCATCAAAATGAACTTATGCTTGTGATACATCATACCAGCTAGAATTTTATAGCTAATGCACATTATGATCCTTGTGAGGTCTATGTAAATTTTAACACATTAACTGACAGGATTTACTGCAACTGGCATTGACCAGATACAGTAAAAAGTACAGCAGGGCTTCAGAACATTAATTAGTATGTGTTAGCCATAGGAGTTGAAATTAACCTTTTTATCTAATGAGAACTGTATCAAACACTAATTTTTGTCTTTGGATGCCTAAGTTGACAACACTTGTCAAAACCTTACCATATTTTCTTTCAGAGCTACTTAAACTAAAAGCACTTGGATATTATGGCCAAATATAGAATTTACACCTATGTTTACCCCAGCATTCAACACAGATGTAGTAGCTTTGTGTGTTACCAGCATTTGTGTTTTCTTTGTTAGCAAGATTGAGCTGATGTGAGCTTTACGGAGCTGAAGCAATGACAGCTAAGAAAATGAATTCTGAGATGCCATCCACAGTTGTCCCTTTGAGAAGTTCTTCCTCCAGCTACCCCTTACCTGCTGTTTCACTGGTTGCTGCACCCCCTCATTTACCCAGTCAAAGGAGGTGCCTGTCTTTAGTGAGCTTGATAGTAAATCTTTGCTCACCTGGGTTGTGGGTTTATGAGTGATCATCTCTGGGATGGCCAATCAGAAAACCTCTACTTTAAAGATAATAGCAAAGAATAAAAACAAATTTGATGGAAAGTAATCTAGTTTCTTCCATCATGTATATGCATACCTATGTATTTAGGGTGTGTCCCATCCCTGGAAGTGTTCAAGGCCAGGTTGGATGGGGCTTTGAGCAACCTGGTCTAATGGAAGCTGTTTCTGCCCGGGGCAGGGGGATTGCAACTGCATGATCTTCAAGGTCTCATCCAAACAAAATTACTCAACAGGACAAGAGGAAATGGCTTCAAGCTGAGCCAGAGGAGGTTCCATTTGGGCATTAGGAAGTTCTTCATTGAAAGTGTGGTCAGGCACTAGAATGGGGTGCCCAAGAAGGTGCTGGAGTCACCGTCTCTGGGAGTGTTCAAGAAATTACTGAATGTGGCGCTTGGTGCTAATTGGTGTCATTGACACGGTGGTGCTTGGTCAGAGGCTGGACTTAATGACCTCAGAGGTTTTTTCCAACCTCAGTGAGTCTATGATTTTACTATTATGACTTCATTTCTCTTGCTTGTGTACCTGCATGTAAGTTACATATGTAACTTATACTTTATTCAAGGGAAAAAAACCAAAAGCTAAAAGAAGAAAGTATCAAAGACAAAACAATAGAATGGAAAACCACAGAGCATATACCTCACTGAGGAAATAATCTTGTTGCAGAAGAGACCACAGGCTTGCAAAGAAACCTGTGTTACTGCAAGTAACTCTTGTTAAAAATTATTCAAAATTATTCAGACTAAAAACTGTCAGGTCAACAATTATTCAGACAAAACAGGTCAAAAATTATTCAGACTAAAACCAGAACAGTTTTCTCTTTCCTTTCTCTGTTATTGTGTTTTTCTCTGCTGGTAAAGCAGTATGTAATGTAATCTAGTTTGGGGAGCTGATCTAGCTGAAAAATAGCCACTGAAGGACAAAATAAAGATCCTTTTTGTTTAGACTTGATTAGTTCTAGTTCATGACTAAGAAATACATTTGTTGTCAGTTCTATGAAAGTCATGGCACTGTGCATAAGAAACTACCAAGGTTGTCTTCAGTGCAGCTCAAACTATGCCTAAGACTTGATATAGGAAGATGGGGGGGATCCATATAAATGTTGAAGAAACAGATGTGTCCAGATATAGAGGAAAATACAGCAGTGATGCATTCTATTAAAAAAAAAAAATGAGCAAAGTGAGAGAAGAGAAAGAAAGGAAAACTGCATTGTTGTCCTGGGCATTGAGCAGACTTTATAATGCTTCTGATGGAATATATTTTCCCTGTTTACAGATAACCAGAGTCTGTGTTCTGCTGTTACCCTTCTCTTTCTATTGCCATGAGTGTACATGATGAGACAATAGAGGATCTTGGCAATGTACTGGAGAAAGTCTAAAAACAGCCAATAAGAAGAGCATAGCCTCTAGATTCCTCACGGGGAGAGGGAAATAGCCAGATTTTTTGCTGTCCTGTGGGATGCAATTATGTTGTCCAGAACCAAAGTGTGACCTGTCTGCCTGTCCTGTTTATTAAATGCAAACTTGATGTCTGGTTTCATTGCAAGTTCCCTGCCTAAGATGGATATCCTAAGGCCAAATTCAATTGACAGTCAACCTCTATACATGTCCAGAGCCAGTATTTTCAAAAGAATGCATGTCAGTAAATTATGATGTCTGTTTCAGTTAAAATCAACATTTCCTTCCTAGTTCACTTAAAATCAAATACACTGCAGTCCAAGAGATATATTCCTTATTTCCCATACAATTTATAGCACCATGGTTCTGGTACGTGATTTTGACACTCAGAAAAATTTGGGTTAAATTTTCAGATTTTTCTGTGCTGTTGGATATATAACTTCTTTGAATACTGAAAGAAGAAACTTCAGGATTAATACCTGGCCATGTCTTCTCAGAGAATAAAAGCAGCAACCCTAAACTGCCAACTGAAATATCTGAAATAGAATCAGTATTACAAGTATCAGAGCTCTTTTATGGAGGCACTTAGACAAATTTGGAGAAGAAGCTTTCAAATCTTTATGTGACTTTTTCCTGTGAAGATTTAAATGATGGTTTTCCAGCAGCAGAAAACCACAATAATTTTCCAGGTTTTTGGAACCTCTTTGTGATGAAATTGCATGAAAAATACACCAGTGAAGTGCAGAGAAATTTGAGTTTTGAATTTTGAGCAGTTTCAGAGCTGACAAGTACAGTGTATGTACAAAGACAATGGGTTTATCACACTGCTCATGTTTGTCAGACTAACATGGTCTCCTGGACACCATGTCCCAGATCCATACCATTCTCTCTGCTTTTGTTGAGAGGCTATATGCATATATTTCTTTAGTGGAGAGATATAGGTTTCCCGAGAGAAAAATTCAGAACACCTCATATCAGTATTGCCCTCTTACCAGAATTTAATATTGCAGTATGCTACAATAAAGTAATAGCATCAGGTAAATCAGCTCAGACAGCTGAAGTCATAATTTAGTTATTTTTTTTAGCTACCTAAGATCAGGTGAAATAATCCAGGCTGATGGTATTTCAGAAATGGTCATAATAGTATGAAAAACTGTAATAACAACAAAGCAATATTATTGAATATTATAGAAAACTGGCATATTCCATTATTCATATAATATAGTATGGGTCATTTTCTATCAAGTCACTAAGAAACTTAGTGAAGCGATGAAAGACAAAATAATGCCATACAGAATCAATCTGCTTTGTTATTGTGTTGGTTCTTCTGGACAGACCCTAATGAATAGTCTGTAGGATCCTGATAATTTAAGTGAATAAGCACAGACTGTTATATGTGAATAGGCAGTTGGAGGATGAGAGAACCTGTGTCTATTCCAGAGGAGACAAGTGTCAAAAAAATATAGGAAGAGCCAAAAATCCTTACGAATTTGAATCCACATCATGTTATAGCAGTATTGAAAAAGAATATTACATATTAATTAAAAATATTATGCCATTATTGAAAGATGTGCCTGCTGTTTCTGGCATATGACCACTTTGGGACCCAAGAGTGGGATAGTTGACAAAATTGGAGCACAGTCTGGAAAGATGGAGAGGGGTAAATGCCCTTTATATGAGAGAGGAGTGAGAATGCATGGATCTGTACATTGGGATGAATGATGAGGCAACTGAAAATTTAAGCATTGGCATTAGACAGGAAACCAGCATTGACAACATCATAGTGAATGTCTATTTCTTATCACTCAGCCAGGAAGAAAAAATAAAAAGACCTTCTTTAGAAAATAAGAAGAACCTCACTTTAACAGAACCTTGTTCTCCAGATTTAGCCTCTTCAAGAGCTACTGCAAGGACAACAGAACAAAACACATGGATCCAGGAGTTTTCTGAAGACCATTGATGATTACTGTTTACACAAGGAACCAATGAGCCAATGGCAGCAGGTGCTCCGATGGACCTTACACAAGAAAGGAAGGGCAGGGATGTGACGGTGTGAGCAATGTTGGTTGTATGAGATGGAATTCAGGATCCAAAGCAGAGGGAGAAATGCAAAATACAGAATCACAACCCTTGGCTTTAGGAGAGCAAATGAAGGCTGGTTCAGGCACTCTCCTGAAAGGAATATTAGTATTAAAGTGGAGACTAGGTAAAATATGGTCCTGTACTGAATGGTACAGGAATCCCAGTAATGTGACATAGAGAAGGCCAAATTTGTCGATGACAGCAAGTCATTGCTGTTAACATTTTCCTTTAGGAACCTCAAGCCCTTGAAAATCCTGAAAGAAATTGTAACACTGGTGTATCTTTCATATAAACAGACTGAGAGAGCAGAGGACTCAGGACGATCAATGTGTACAAAGACCTGATAGTATGAAGTAAAAAAGATGTCTCATTTCAGAGATTTCTATGAACAGGATAGGATGCAATGGGCACAAGTCCAAATAAAAGAAATTCTATTTGAAATAAGGGAAAAAAATTTCTATTTTAAGGAGGGTCAGACACTGGAAGAAACTGCCCAAGGACATTGTGCAGTGTCCATCCTTAGAGATATTCCAAATCAATCTGGATTATGCCCTGAGCTGTGGCTGACCCTGCTTTGAACTGGAGGTTTGAACTAGATGATCTCCAGAGGCATCTTCCAGCCTCAACTGTTCTCTGACTCTTTGCAACTCTGTGATATATGTTGCATTGTGTTAAATTAGAAGCAGTGGTAGCAGAAATTAATTAAGCTGTTGTATATACACAACTCATGAAATCATGGACTTACAGCCACTAATATTTCCTCCTTTATTTATAAGTGATTGAAGTCTGTATCACGCCATTGCCCATCTTTTTCTATGTCTGCACTGAATGATAGGAGTAGAAGGCTTGAGGCAAGATTTTTAGAGAAAGAGAAAAGCTAAGTCAATTGAAAGCAATTTCTGAAGGGAATAACATCAAAAACAAGGAGGAGAAATATTTGAAAAAGAGGAAAAGGATTGAAGGATATTGAAGATATTATGTTTATATGGCATTCTGGCACTTCTGAATGTCCTAAAAAAGAATTACACCAACAGTAAGTTAGTAGATAAAGCAAAAATTTTGAGAAAAGGCACAAAGGAAAACCAATAGAACATCAAGAGCATTTGAACTGCTAGAAGGCATTTTCCTAGTGGAAAATGTCTGAAAATCCTTAAGAGAGCTCATGAAGATTCATTTAAATAGCTGAGCAGCTCATTTAAGTAGTCAGACAAAAGCCTCAGTTCAGCTTTACAAAATCAGGTTGCTGCTATGAGCTGGTGGCACAAAAGACAAAAGCGAAAATGTGACATTGCACTTTGTCAGAAGTTGCTCACAACTGGCTTAAACTATGCACTGAAGTAAACTCCACAAAAAACCTCGTGTGCACTGCGTGCTAGAGGTTAAAGAACAGATCAAGCCTAGACACAGTACTCAAAAATAATAAAATAAACATTCTTTGGGAATATACTTCTGCTCTCAAACACCAAAGCAAGCCAGAAAACTAAAACCTCTGTTGATTCTGAAAACTGCAGAAGCCAAGTGTACTAGGCACTGATTGCTCACAGAACATCTGACAGCAACAGAGGAAGGAAAAATATTCCCATTATTGATACCATATGCAATATATTGCAATAACATAAAAACATTTCACATTCTTTTCAAGACTTGGCAAGCATATCAGAACAACTGGAGATTTCCATTAAGGAGTCAAACTCTACTTGCTATTTTGAAGATAATTTCCATGTTTCAGTGATACTTTGAAATCCTAGAATCTGATTAACTCCCCTTTCTGGACATATTCACTGGTTTAAAAACTCAAGAATAGTAGAAGCAGTGAGGATGCTGATGAATAAAAAAACCAACAGGTTCCTATTCTAGCAGCTGTGACTGGAGGAAGATGTGTGAGAGAAAAACTCGAGTCTAAGACCTATTCCCTGTGTAGGGTTAATCTGAGAGCTACCACAGGCAGCAGTGGTTCTAGGACAAAACCTTGGGAATAAATGAGCACTTCCAGTTTTCCTTAAACATCTTCAAATGAGGAAATTAAAGACAGAGGCTTAAGTGGAGGAAAATAAAAGGTTTCAATGCAAAGTCATGATAGTAAGTGATAAGGTTTCTGAAAATTTGTGTTTCAGGGAAGAGAAACTGTAACTAAAAAGTGCACAACCAACAAAACTGAAACCAAATAGTTTACAGAACCCTTCCTTATGGAACTTTACACCAGAATACAATCTCAAAATGAACCTTTGTTTTTAGTTTTTCTTCTTTGTCTTTCTTCTGTTTTTCTAGTCTTCAAAATGAAATTACATGTGTCATGACCTTCATAATTGCTGATTATCACACAATACATATAATAGCAAAAATCACAGTCTGCGAATTGAAACTAGACATTGGTCACAGTGGCCTAAATACCCTTTATGCTTCCTGTTTACTGCCTCTAAACAAATAATACTGGATTGCAGATATCAATGTGTAATATTGTCTTTGCCAATATACAAAATAATGAAATAGAGCACAACACTGTAAATATATGTATCAAGTAAAAGATGTAATATAATAATAATATTATTATATAACAGAAACAATTACATTAGGGAAAGTTCTTGTATTATGTTCATTCACTTTTTGAATTATAGCTTGGTTTTTTTTCACATTACATTGAATTTTTCCCACACATTTGGAGATAAGAGGTGAGTGAGGGATCTGTCAAAAAGAGAAGCTTGTGTCTGACCCTTGTAATTCCACCAAAAATTGATAGTTCTTAAGTGAAAAATATCTGTTACAGGGTTTGGAAGCTTCAATTTTCTTTCTTCCTAAACAAAGTCATGACAGGCAATAAAATATACTCTATCTGGATGCTTGATGCAAACAATGAACTACTGAAGAAAATTCTTATGCTTGGTCAGCATTAGACATGGACAATACTCAAGAAGAATGAGAAATATTTGATTTATAAAAATCCTCAAACAAACAGGAGTTTTCTGTATTGAATTATTAAAACTTTGTTATAAATATACAATAGATGCTTCTTTATATCTGTTGTTCTTATAGAAGTGAAAAATGTGTGAATGAGTTTTATGAATTAGAAGTAAGAAATAAGTTTTCTTTTGTTCTAAAATAAGATTTTAAACTACCAAAATATTATCCTGATGAGAAAATGGAAGAGGAAGGGGCTGCAGGGATGGATACTATAAGAAGACCATAATATAGACATGGAGAGAACTGCTGCGGGTATCTGGGTACATTAAATAACCTTTACCCCTAATAACATCTTAGCTTTGTAAAGTTCAGAGCAGTTCTAAGGAAGAGGTCTGAAGTGCAATTATGCAATTATGTAACTTTTTTTTTTTCCTTCCCTAACCAGAATGTGTCATTTTGGGATCGATCCAAATTTGGTTTAGTTTCTTTAGCAAAAGTATACTGTGTTTGTGTTCTGTCTTACCTCGAATTTTGCTGGATATTATCAATTTTACTATATACTAACAACCTTTTTATTCTGTGTTGCAGGAGTTGACTGTACTGTTTGCATGGGCCAAATTGTTATTTTTTCTTTATATTGGGGATTTAATAGAAAACTATTCACTGGAGAAAAATATGGAACATCTTGGGGCACAGAACTCAGCAAAGTGTAAGGAAGATCAGCTATCTCCCAAGGTTCTGCAGATACCTAGGTCCAAAGGATCAAAAATTTAAAAAAAAAAAAAAA
>VZRH01008150.1:497127-521074 GCA_013397555.1 Urocynchramus pylzowi
GGGGGGGACTGCTGTCCCAAATGTGAGACTGTCACTCTTCTGGAACTGGGCCAAGCATCCTTAAAAAAGGACACCCAAGAAGCAGTTTGGATCCATGGTCAGTGGTGAGAGCACTGAACATGGAAGGAAGATTTGCACCCTGGCAGATTTTCCCTGGATGGCTGCCAGGTGTGCCGATGGAAGCGCAGGAGGGTTCGACCGTGCTTCCGGGGGGAGGCCTGTGGTGCGAGAGGGAGACTCCTCTCTCCTGATGAACTGGGAGGTGGTAGAGTGAGAGATGGTACTGGGCAGAGAATTGAGTGTTCGAGGGGTGGTTACTGGATTGGGAAGGTAAAGCCTTGACTCATGGTGTTGATGGGAGAAGGTGGGGGGAGGAGAAGTGGTTTTGAAAACTTCCATTGTAGACATTGTGTGTGTGTATGTTTTTTTTCTTTTTCCTTTTGTGTTTATAGTAGATGTAATAAAGCTTTATTCCTTTACCCATGAGATGATGGAGCCTGCTTTGCTGTATTTTGGGTCACATCTCACAGTAACCATTCGGGGAAATGTGCTTTCATGGGGGCACTGGCATTGGGCCAGGGTCAACCCATGACACACTGCATGGGCAAAGCTCTGCAAAAGGATCTGGGGTCTGGGTAGGCTGTGACAGGAAAACAGAGAAATTATCTGTGAAATGGACCAGATGTGTCCAGTGAAAGTCTGTGCTGCAGCATATAAAGTCATAAAAGAAAAGCAGCAGAATACTCCTCACTGGGAGACAGGTAGATCAGCCCAGTGAGCTTCCAGGGAGAATTATTAGAAGGAAAAGTATTTCAGAGGCATATTAAAATTGAGAGTTTCTATTAGAAACATGATGCTGACTTCTGTATATACTCAGTGTTGCTCATGAAAGTTTCAACTGAGGGACCACATGTAGCTCATCCGAACAAAGAAAATTCCCTATTCATCATCCAAAGTGAAACCCAGCTAGTCCTACACTAGACATTTGCTGTATAAGCAGCCAAATGGATATTTGTTTCCTGATGAAATTTTATGTTCCAAGATGAAACAAACCTCCTGGCTGCTGTAATTCATTGTATGGAATGCAATCCCTGAAAAAAACAGAGCTGACATGGATGCCTATTTTCTGTTTAACTTCCAAGGAGCAACGGGATGACTAGAGGCAATCTGCATCCTTTAGTAGAGAGACAGTAAAAATAAGACCATGCATTTGAATTTTCAGATAGGAAATGTATATTAATTCAGGCACATGAGAAGTCTTACTCTTTGCTAGGACCTGTAGATAGAGGTAAAAAAATACATTCTTCTATCTACGTTTCTTACAGATTAGGTTTGCCAGGCTGTACTGGTTCCTGTATAAAAAAGCCAGGTATTAAAAGGAAAGTAACTTGGTATCACTACTTTTTTTTCCTCCATTAAACAATTAACAATGAAGTTTCTGTTTGCCTCAAAGTGATCAATGTTCAGAAGACTGCTAAGATGACTCTTTAATAGGCAGCTGGATGGCTGTAGCTCTTTTGAATAGGCTGTGCTCACTGAAAGATGACCAACCAACTTTATTATTCTTGCTAATTGAATTGCTGCCTGCCTCCAAGAACATTTCAGGTGGTAAAGTCAGTTATTTCATTTAAGAAACAGGAAATGAATA
The DNA here is from genome assembly GCA_013397555.1 of Urocynchramus pylzowi. Classification (NCBI taxonomy): domain Eukaryota; kingdom Metazoa; phylum Chordata; class Aves; order Passeriformes; family Fringillidae; genus Urocynchramus; species Urocynchramus pylzowi. The sequence continues at coordinate 498,776 of VZRH01008150.1, forward strand.
TAAATTAACTGAGAAAATATCACCTTTCATACACTGGGAAGAGAAACCTGACTGCAATAAAGTGTACATTGAAAGACATTTTCAGTGCCTAGGAAAATAAGTTTTCTATACTTGCAGATGGCAGTCTACTTCAAAACTTCAAACCTTCCAATATTGCAGATAATATTTCATGAAAATATTATATTGCTTATTAACCAAAATAATCTAATATTTTTGATTAAAAATAAGAGCAATTAAAAATATACTAATTTCAGAGCTTTCATTAGAAGCACTTTTATTTTTTGATCCTCTTATTCTGCATGTATTCTTCATAAATTTGTAAGTGATCTTATTTTGTTGATGTCAAGTACACCGTGGAGGAGGATTTCAAAGTCATATTGGTGAATATATGTGCTGGAAATACTATCATCTCTACTTTACTATCACCAGAAAAGAAAAGAGCAATAAAATAGTGTGAATTATATAATTACTCACTACCAAGAAGTGCATCTGAAGCACCAGAGGTAAAGGAAATTCTTGATTCTCACAGAATTTTAAAAATAAAGAAAAAATTTAGCATGGGAATCTGATTGAAAGAAGATAGGATTTATTTATTAAAAGATTATATGTAAGGGAAACAGGGGATTTAAATGGCTATTTCTGGGGGGGCTCTTTTGTTTGTTTTACTTAGCAGTAAGTGGTTGCAACAGTCTTAATAATTTCCGTTTCATAAAGCCTCAGTCCCTTCATACTTTTGGTGATAATGAAATCTTATTGGTTGACAATATAATTTCTAAATGTGTTGTTTTCTTTATTCATCAAAATAGGAGATAAAAGCAAATGTGTGACTGGAGAGCCCAGTCTCCCATAACACCCATCCCTACACACAACACCCTGGCATGCCCTGAAAAAAGCACAAACATCCCTTGACCTGAATAAAACACATCACTTCTTAAAAAATCTGCCTTCTACCATCCTTCATTCATTTTCAGGTTGTCTTGTGGATAGACAGCTAAAGGGGCCAGCTGAAAGGATTCTCACCTCAGTTTCTGACAGGTTTCAGAACAAAAGTGATTAACAGGCTTGATCTGCACAACAGATGCTCAGAGCCGTCACAGAGCAGCGCACCGAGCGACACGCGAAAACTGCTTTCATGAGAGATTATAAAATAACACCACTTTCACATGGAGTTTTTTTTTCATCTGGACTGATCACTCTCCTTTGCAACAGAGGCTCCTGCCTTCACACAACTAAAACTGCTCTGTGAAATGGCCCTGTGTCTCTACCACAGCCCCTTAAAAGTCCATCTGTCAGGAACCATTCCCTCAGAAGATAAAGGTGGTGTTTTTCTTCACGTTTCCAACATTGAACCTCTGCAGAATGCAGGTAAACTGATGTCTAAAAGTCCTAGGAATATCCAGATTTCTTATGGACATCCACATGCCATGACAGAGAAATGGAGAATTTCCTGAACTGATTCACAGAGTCAAACTCATACAACTTAATATATGAAGACAAGTAATGAGCCAAAAGTTAATTTCTGAAGATTAGAAATTAAATTACTCGCCATTACAAGGCTCTGTGAATCCTCTTCTTTCTCTTTTTCCTTTCCACTATTTAAATATTTAAAATAAGCATTTTAAGCTTAAAAGTATTTTAAACTGTCTTCATTCAGTTTAGACTTGATCCTTTGGAGATAATTTTGCACATCTCTGAATAACAGGAAAGTTAAATTTCACTATTGCTTATATTGACTAATCAAAAAAGGGTGAATCCACTAAGCAGTAATTTCCCATCCTAGCTGGTAGAGATTGCTTGCTCTAACAGCCCTTGTAGAATTGATGTATTTGGAGAATTTTTTTTCCAGAAAATATAATCTCAGTATAAGTATAACATGAAAGACAAAGAACACACTTTTTCACCTCTATATCTAGGCTAAGTGGTGAAGGGATTTCCTTCCCCTTAAAATATTGTATTGTCAGGCTTACTAAGTTCCATCTTCAATGGTTATATTATTGAAGTGACTGGAAATAAGTAGTCACAAGAAAATTTTAAACTGTCTATTTGTTTTGCCTATTTGCTTTTTGTGTGACAGGATTAAAAAAAAAGTCTTTAGAGTTAGGTGTTTGGTTTTTTTAAATTCAAAATAAATTGAGCTATGAAGCTTAAAAAACATGATTTTTTAAATTACCATAGTCATAATATTTTCCCATCTGTACTTGAGGCCTCATTTTTCATTTTCAATGAATATGATTTTCAATTTTTATTTCATTAATATGATGCATTGAATAACCTCCTGTTTTTATCCAACAGCTCTTTTTCTCCATTCTTTCCCCTCTTTTTTTTTTTCTTTCTACATATCCAAATTTCTGCAGAGAAAGCATTTCAGAAGAGTAAAGTTGCAGCATATCATACTTCTTTTTACTATGTTGGATTTTTTCAGATATATAAGGCATTTTAAAAACTTCATAACTGATGAAGAGAAATTAACTGGTACAGAAAAGTGATAACTGGTATCAAAAAACATAGCTCAAAAAAGCTCATCTGGGAACTAAAAAATGTGAAAACAGAATGTGGATATAGTACTTAAAAATAATATTTAATTTAAAACAAAACACCAATAACATAATTTTCCTACTTAAATTATTATTGAGTGGTGGGATCTTGTGTTTTGTGGTTTTCTGGGGATTTTTTTTTGTTTGTTTGGTTTTTTTTTTCTTTGTGTTTTTTTGTTTGGTTGGTTGGTCGGCTGGTTGATAAAATTTTTTTTTGACATCTTATTTGTACTAAAATGCTTAAATTTTCACCACCACAATTTTTCACCCAAATTTAGAAAATGGTCAATGAATTGCTGAGGATGTGCAAATTAAAAGAGTAGTCCCTTTGTTAGTACTCCTCTCAAAGGCAATCCCAAATGACACACATGAGTTTGAGTGCACCCTTAGCACAGCTGAGTGGAGCATTGATTTGCTTGAGGGAAAGGATCTCACCTACAGGGACCTTGCTGGGCTCGAGGAACGTGGCCACTTGAACCTTGTGAAGTTCAGGAATGTCAAGGAGAAGGTCTGTTTCAAGTGGATCAGGGCAATCCCCTCTATCAGTAAAGTGTGTGGGACTGAGAGCAGCCCTGAGCAGAAGGAGGATTTGGGGGCACTGGTGGATGAAAAATTCAACATGAATCTGGAGTCTTAAACAGACTTGTGTTATACCAGATGTTGCTCTGTATGTATGCACTTATGAGTTGCCATTTACAATCTTTCCCATCTGCTTTTAGATCTCTCAAACAGCTACTACAAAACCAGCAAAGGGCTGAAATTTCTTTATAAATACCACCAGTATCTGTGGTGCTGTGCAGAATTTTTGGAGATTTTCCTACAGCAGAACTGAAAATTGATGTTCAGCTTTCAGTATTTTAGTTTAAATCATTCTTCCTTCTCAAACAAAGTATTTCCAGGACTTGGTAATTCCTCCAGACAACATAAGCAATGTATCATGTGGGCTCAATAAGATGAGGAGGTAGACTAAGGGAGAAGTTACACAGCACAGTCTCTCCTTCATGTACAATAGATTTCTAATCACAATTGGTATACATGTTTGTTATAAAACATTTGTATCTCCTTCTCTCTTTTTATTCTTAAGTACCTTTGCCTCTTTTCTTGTCTTTCACCTGCACTGTCATTTCTTGCTGTAGATGTTTGATTTGCAGCAGCAAGCTCTAGTCTTTGCTGTTAAGGAGTATTAAAAAGGGGCTAAGTGTGAAAAGTTTACTATTTTGAAAATATGCCTGTGGTAAGTACTTGTAAGATGTATGTGATAGGAGTGAAAATGCAGTAAAGACATGCCCTAAGCCATGTGTCAAAAGGACAAGTTTATCTAGGCCTGCCAGGATTTTTTAAAAAGAGAAAATAGTAATGAAAACATGCTTTTTCATCACATCTGCTTGATAAAAAAGCCTGCTGGGAAGAAAAAAAAAAAAAAAGAGGGTTGAAAGTGAATGTTGCTGCCTACTTCCAAAGAAAAATAATGTAGTTTAAATAAAAGAAAATTGTAAAAATTTAAAACCATTATGTATGATTCCAAAAGGCATATGGATTAAATAAGTATTGAATAAACCCTGTCACTCATGAAACACAGCCCCACTGTCCCCCGGAAAAGTGAACAGATCAGGTCTGATCACCAGGGTTAGACCAGTCCAGAGATCACCAGACAAACCTGTGCTGGTGAGGAAGGGCCATGGTGAAGCCAGGAGCCCAGCTGCACGAGCTGGACAAGTGAGGCATCTGTGGAGATGCACAGCTGACCTGAGCTGGCACTGGGACTACCTGAGCCTGAGTGGAAAGTCACACTGGCTTCACTGTGGAAATGCCAACAAACCAGCATTTCTGTGAATTCCTGTATCTGGAATGGACAAAATGGAAATGGAGCTCAAAACCTGCAGTAGTCAGAAGCCTGTTTCAAAACCAGTTACACAACAATGATTTCAGTCTGTTCCTAATGACTCTTAGGTCTGGTGATCTTTGACTGCTGTACATCCAAACAGCACCAAAAGTCTTACTGTATTTCAGTTCTTAATGTCTTTGTGACATTTTGAGATTATTGTAAATAAAAAGAAGAGCACTTATGGATTATTAGCCTTTCTACATTGTAGCAGGAATCAAAAGTTCTGCTGAAAAACATGCTGGCTGTGTCTGAACTGATAAATAAAAGGGGCCAGCCACTACATTCTCAGTAAGACAATAGTGCCACTATTGTCAAATGACAAATAATGCTACTATTTGTCTTATCAAGTGGCATGCCTTTGAGTTGTGTTCATATGAGTACATTACTTAAACACAGCCAACAGAGACTCCTCAAACAGACTGCACACAGGAATTTATTCCTGAGTCACTTTGTCCTAAGAGCTGTGGCAAAGCTATCCAGGTTTGGTTTAAGTAGTCCAAAACTATGCTCTGTTCAAAACTGACCTAACAATTGCACTGTAAGATGGAATGTCTAGCAGGGCTTGATCTCAAATACTGGCCCTGGTTTTTGCTGATATAAGCATGTAAGTGTGCAGAATTGAAAAATTAAACTAAAGGTTAAAACATAGTGGGATGTGCTTGGGGGACAGATATTGAGATTATTAACTCACAATAGGGCCATGAAAAACCTAGCACAACTAAAAATTTTCTCTAAATCACAGAATCCCTCCCAGGTGTACAAAACAAAGAGACACAATTATTAATCCAGGCCAGACACCCCATATTTTAATGTGGATGTCCTCTTAAGACTCCCTGCAAATGAATTTTTCCACTTCTATTTTTCAGAAAGGAGAATGAAGCATAGATCATTAAAGAAGTAAAAAATGCCATATTCATATTGTTTCAATCTAAATGAAATGAGAAATAATCACTTAAATACCCTGGGGGTCAGGATCTAGGTCTTTTACCTGCTGTCACATAAAAAGTCTCTCAGAATACACTTGAGTTGAATTTTCTTTAGCTCTTAATGAACTGTCTTGATTAGAATAAAGGATCACCTTTCAGAAAGTAGGGAATGTCAAGCAAAGTCATTTTGGTATATTTATTGAGCATATGAACACCTAGATGCTCTTTACATTTTCATTGTTTATATGATTTTTGTGAGCACAGTGCCAGTAGTTTTTAAGGTGTTGAGGGAATAGTTAAAGTTACAATAAATGGGCATTTCAAAAGCCAATTACATTTTGAATAATTGCCCCAATCTATCTCAGCAAGATTAATTTATTACATGCACTGGAAAACATCTAGCTGTTCAGTTACTGTTTCACACTTTTAAGTTTGAAAGTACTGGCTCAAGGATGTAGCCCTGAGTTTTCCAGGAGAAAAATTGGCTCTTATTCACAGGCCCAACTACTTAATATCACATGTAAGCACATTTTAATAGGTGCCTGAATTTATGGGAAATGCTTATCCAGAGGCTATGGAAGCCATTATTGATCTTCCTTCCATTTGCTATTAAAACCACAATTTGTTTGAACTCTTGTAGTCTTTCTGGTTTAGGATATTTTTGTTTCATTTTGGTTTTAATTATCTTCATATTTTTAGTGCAGCTTTGTTCTACCCATGCAGCCAGATGGGGCTCCCCAATTAAATTATATTGATATTCTTTCACTCCTGCAAATCAGTCTGTTTACCTTGGCAGAGAAAAATAGGTTTTTTCCTTTAAAATTTATTTTACTATACATTTGTTTATGTATATATATATTTATATATAAATAGATAGAGATGTAAAAAAATATATAAGTTATATATATATATATTTGTGTGTTATATTCACATGTATAAAGTGTAGATACATACTACAGTACTTTTATATGTAATGCATACACATATACAACTATACAGTTATCCTATGCATGTGCATGTATACTTTTCTTTTCCTGTGTATAAGGAATGACAATTACAAGGATTAGCACCTTTGCAAACTTCCAGTATTACATTTATACATTTGTCCTTTGATATTTATGCCATGCTGTTACAGAGTTATCTAAAGTTATAGATAACTTTTGTTTTCATTTTAGAAAGAGAAAAACCTGGAGCTAGACGATTAGAAGTACTTAGGTGCTCACTACATGCACTGAGGAATGTTTTAACCTTTGCCCTAATGCCAAGAATTGTATCTTATTCTGGCCTGAAATATTTCTATGGTTTCTTGAGGTTGTTAGCTGGAAGACATGTTCAAACAGAAGAGAGGAACCTATATCTGGTCAGTGATGTGTTATAAATAGATGAATTCTGCCAGCAGGTCCCACCCCTATCAGGTGATAAAACATTCAGGTATGTGTGCAATGAGGTGTTTCTGGAATTTCCAGTATCACCTGATGTTTCAAGTCCAGTTGGACAAAAATCATTGGGTCAGCTTAGTGATAGATTGTCTGTTCCTCCCCTCTCACATAGGTCAGATGGCTGTGCTTTGTGGTTTGCTATGTCAGAGTGTGTAATATAAACCTAAATTAATGATATTTGTTACCTTTAATCTGAACTGGAGAGTCATAAAGTGCCTGAGGGGAGTGGCATTGCCCTGACTTCCCTCTATATCCAACGGTCAAGGGCAGTGGTTTCTGGGCAGTGACACAGAATATTTGTGTCCTGGATCAGTTAAATGAGTGACTGTGACTGTACTAAATCTCTGTGAGCCATGTGAATTTCCATGTACTCGGGGAGAAAGAACTACAACTTGTAAGTCAGTGCCTGGGGCTAGTAGTCACTTCTTGTGACTTCATTCCTTCCACCAAAATTCTAGCTCACACACAGGCACTTTTTTTCCTTTTCATTTTGTGAGAAATGAGGGTGGAAGTGCTATTTTACAGATTATCAATGTTAGTATTTTGGCTGTAATTGGACAAATCTACAATTTCTCCTGGGTATTTTAAAATAATTACCAGAGGTAGGAACTGGAGATTTGTAGAGCTCAGTAAGCAGTAGTGGATTCACTTTTAAGGTCTCTTGTGACTTCATGTCTTTAAAAAGCATATTACAGATGCTAAGTTTTTATTAATGATTCTAGGCTTGGAACACTTGAAAAAAGTGTAGAAAAACAAAATGTTTCAAAAGAAATATTCTGTGACCTACTTTCTCAGTCCTCTCTGGTTATGAGCTAGTGAAAATAGGAAATGAAAAACTAAAAAAGACTTGGTGATTTAGATTACCCAGCTAAACAAAGTTAAATATTGTTCCTCTTGTTCTACCCAAAATAATGCTGCATAATGCTGTTTGAAATAGTGTCTGAACATTTATCACTCCCTGATAGGCTGAGTTACACTTAAGGAGAGTCTTTTGTGGCTGTTTCATTGAAGAGGACTCATGGCATGTGCAAACTTTTCTCAGAGAGGTGTTACACCCCCGTGGCTTGGGGACTGTAATTCAGCTTATGCCACTTGCCTGCATCCTTGCCTGTGCCAGAGTTCTTCTGCATGTTCATGGTGAGTCAGTGTATGAAAAATCCGTTAGAGCAAGCTTTTAGAAGGCCAGGACATTCCTTGCTTCCTAAGATAGCCAGCATAAATACTTTCATAATTTATGTTTTACATATAGGAGATGATTATCAGCAGAATATATTCATGAAATAGTGATAGTAAACAGCAATGAAAGCAGACTTTGGTTTAAGAAAGGGTTCATTGTGAGAGCAAATACTCAACTAGATGAAAAGTGACAAAATTAGGCCTCATAAAATCAGTGGCACTGTACCAGAGTGTATTTGAAACCACAGGTGTAAATGTATGTGTTTGAACTCTGCAGGTGTAAATATATTTATTTGAATTAAGAAAGATATTTTTATGGCACAATATTAACAGGAGTGATCAGTGTATGAGAGAGAAGAGTATAATTCCACGATTTCTTTGACTGGGACATCTGATTGAAGACATATATACATATAAATGGCACATGTATATTTTTATGTATTTTAATAGAAGTGCATTAGCTCAGAATTCCTCATTAAATGTCAGTGTTTATGAGTGGTTCGTGCAGTTTTGGATGAGTTTTGACTGAAGGTCTATTTGAGCTCATGAATGAAAGAAGGGCCACAATGGTGAGGCAGGAGTCATCAAGCAGCAGTCCCTCGTTCCCAAGTCCAGAAAATGTATATTTCTATTTAGTGTTGTTTCTGCCAAGCAAGGTCTCTGGGGAGTTTCTAGATCACACAGGTATAACTCTTTTTCATTATCTTTCTTACTGCATTGAAATATTATTTAGATTACCCCCATCCCCACCTCCTGGTATCGTTCTTACAAAATAGTTTGGAACAGAAATACTGCTCACACATTTGGTGTCAGATGCACTCAAAACTGTGTTTTTAGAAGATGTCTTCATACTTTTGGTCTGTGTATAAGGAAAATACAAGATGAAAACTGGAAAATGCCATGACTGAGTTTTCTTTTTCTTCTCCATTGCTGTGAAGGACAAACCAATATAATCCTTCTTTTCTTGAACACTGGATGGTTTGAATAAAAATTCATTTCAACTGGTTTGTTTTTGGGGTTTTTTGGCATTTATCAAATTATATTGGTGCAATTTAAGAAATTGAAGAGATCAAGAAGCCAATCTGGGCCCTGAGCCAGAGAACAAAATCCTGGATTCCATTTCTGTGTCTTTGCCTTCCTAAGGGACCTCAGAGGTGGTTCTGCATCTAGCTAGTCCCACTGAACAGTAAATACAGGCACCTTAGGAAAAGAATCAGATTAAGTGGCAAATTAGGAGCCTAAATGTGGCTAGTATAATAATATGACATCCTTTGATGAAATCTGAAGAGGATGAAAGTATTTTTATCAGATGTACTTGTGGGCTGGAAAAAGCATTTTTCAGAAGCTCAATTTCTAAATAAACATCTGTTTCTCTATTAATGACTTAACTCAGATTCTTGAGTTCCTAATATACAAAAGTGGGGATATCTTGTGTTTGGACTATGAAAACCTTCTCTGGGTTAAAGTGCTAGCAGAAGTGTGTGGCAACCTGATTCCAGAGAAAGTTTGCTAGGCAAAAATGTAGAAACTTGTAAGTGATTAACCACTGAAGCCATGTCCTGAGAGAGAAACTGAATTACCCATGGTATTCATGAAGAGCACAGGTTGTTTTCCAGGTAGACGAATCTTAACAGAGACAAGTTAATGGATCCAAGGGTAACTAGAAGAAATGTAATTACTTTTTATATGCAGGAGATAACACAAAGTGATCTAATTAGCTTATTTATTCCTATTTCACCTTCTCCTAATTCTGCAACAAGGGATGCAGGTGATACAAAAGACTTGAGCCAAAAAGAAACTTTGAAAATGTTAGACTACATTGCACATTGTTTTTCTTGAAGAGAAAGAAAATTCTTAACACACTTTTACCAATAAACTTCCAAGAATGATCGAAATAGACATGAAAATTTTGAAAGGCAGTATATATCTGTCATTGGATTAACTATAACTCTTAATAAATACAACATACAATTATTATAAGTACAATATTCGATATTTTTCTTTAAATCTATTATGATAAATACAATCACTGAGGCATTTTTTATTTAAAAAAATATCCTTTTCTAAAAATATTCATTGAGGCATTACTCTCAGTTTATTTAGATCTGACCAAACCACCCACTTCTCCTACAAACACATTAATAAAGAGATATTTTTTTTCTTTCTTCAGAGGTTTATAAAGATATATATACATAGCTATATAAAGAAAACAACCAAGAGCAACCTTTGAATCAGCTGTGCTGTGCATACATCTTTGCTTTTGCTTGTTTTAGAGTAGTCATAGGAAATCAATAGGAATTTAAGGTTCTAAATAGAAGCTAAAAGACCAAATAATTTCTTGAATCTTGGCCAATAAGGTTAAATGACTTGTCAAAGATTGGCAGGAGATTCAGGGTCTAGATCCAGAATTTCTGATACCTTTCACTTTACTGCACATATAAGGCCATTGGTTTCCAGAAGTTTTTTACTGTGATGCTTGCCACACCTAACAAAACAAAGCTGTGTTTCAGTCCTTTACTGCACTTCACACAGAGGTGATCTGTGTGAATTTTGGGGTAGGATTTGCTCTGGCACTAGTAGCAGCCTCATTTATGGTTGCTGTCAAAACAACTTACTCCTATTAATTGCTTGATCATCCTTAGGAAAAGGCTAACAAAACCTCAACTGCACATCTCTCAGAAGTGCATGAAAATAATTTAAATAAATTAAAAGCCCTCTGATAGGGTGAACTTAATAAAAGGTTACAGAGTGAGAGACAGATCAGTCACCAGAGATGTTTTTTCAGATCATTTCATGGTATTGGACATCAGTGAGATGACTGCCAAGGCAAATCAGATGCAACATTTGAACAATGTCTTATACAAAAAAAAAAAGTGACTTTCACCAAGGCCATATCATAGCTGGATGCCAAAGGTACTGAATTTGGCAGGATGTTGTCCATGTGATAGCACATAATTCTGTTACAATTTATTAATTTTAATTTCTATATCATTCTTTCACAAAATTCCCATTTGAGGTGGGCCTTTAGATACCTGTGTAATGACAGTTCTTGACCAAAAAGATTAAAATCCATGTAGGGAAAAGTGTCAAGGTTGAAGGAAAAGAATGTCAAATTTTGGGCTCTGTCTCTGCTTCCTCTCATGCCTCTTGAAGCATTCCTGGTCCACATCTCTGAGTTCACCTCTGCAAGGCTTCACCAGCTCTCTCAGAAGTCCATGGCCCAGCTGGTATCTGAAATGTATTTTACGATTTTTGTCCTTTTTTATTGTTTCCCTAAAGCACTTGTGAGCAACAGAACACAATGTAGGGAATTATAGCTCCATGCAGCTAAAAGGATATGTGTGACATTAAAGGAAGTGAAACTAGGCCTATCTGGACACTTAACCCCAAAAACTGGGTATTTAAAGTGCCCCTCCACACAAACTGCCACTTGGTTTTGAGTTGAAAGGAAAGAAGGGACAAGCTGGCACATTTTTGATTGCTCAAATTAATTCACAGGTCTATAGATTTTTTTCCAAAAGATTTGAAAGCATGTTTTTTTAGCCAAGGCAATATCTATGAAAGATTTGTTTTGATTGTTGACTTTTAGTTATTTATGCACTGCAGAGTCATACTCTCAAGTCACAAAATTTTAGTTTTAAGCTCTGATTAGACTACTAAAACTTGTAATAAAGAAGGATAATGTATAAATAATGCATATCATCCTACCTGGTATGAGATCATAGATGAATACTGGTTTGTCCTGAAATACAAGAAAGTTTTGGTCTTCAGACACTTCTTCACAAATGTTCTGTCATTAGTCAAATACTTTTGGAGAACCCTGGCTCCCAAATTTCAGATATATGCTCATAAAACGGCTTATTTTCTTGTAATAGATTCCTTTTTTGCCTAACCTCCAATATTCCTACTACGAGGAACAAGAAGCGATTGACAAAATCTCAAGACATGAATTGAAACTATCAGTAGGAGACTGGATTATGTTTAAGTTTGAAGGTAGAATTCTCAAGATATTCATTATCAGCTAGTCTCAGGGATTTATTTTCAGCATGTTTACATTCATCTCATGTACAGCTTTAAAGTGTTCATGTTTGTGTTCATACTGCCTGACAAAGGACATGTTACATGGATGTGGAGGAACGTTATGTTATCTGTCTAGTATCAGACAGATTTATTTTTTCTTACTCAACTTTGTCCTTAATAAATGCTTGTTAATTTTAGTTAAAAAACCCAAACAACCTTAATATTTGAAACCCACCACAGTGTAAATAAACATCTAATAGTCTTTCTATCCTCTGATTTCATAGTTACTGTGGTAGCAAAAATACTGAGAGGTGAGACATACTGGTATTGTCTATATATAAGTGGGTTTCTGATTTGACCATGAGAAACAACATAATTTCACTTTTTTTGTTATAAACTATTTAAGGATTTTTTTTCTAGGCATAAAAAGTTTTTACTCTATGCAGAAAATAAAGCAAGCTGCTCATTAATGCTGACAGCTTAATCATAGCTGTTGACCCACCTGTCTGGTTTAAGAAATGGGAGTAGACTTTATTTATTCAGCCTTCACTGTAGTAAGTACAGTGAAATAGGTGATCAAACCAAATGAAAAAAAATTGTTGTAATAATAATAATATTAATAATAATAAAACTAACTTTTAAAATAATATGATTACTCTCCACTGAAAAGGCAACATTTGAAGTAGAGTCTTTTTCTGAAAATGCTTCTAGTATGTAGTTTCTTAGGTGCATTGCTCTAAAAACATATGAGCTGATATTCAGAATTGTATTTTGTGTCAGTGTGAAATGTTCTCTTTCATCCTCTGAACTGCTGTAATTGTCAACTGTGTTACTTAGGAGGTCCCACAAATTGTTGATTTTCCATTTATCTTAGTATATTAGTAATACATTTTCCTCCTCTTCACTTTGCTTATTGTCCAGTTTGGCCCCTGTTCAGGGAAACATTCAAGCTCATGGAGTTCCACTGGGACCTGTGCCTGAAAAGTACTTCACTGCGTCATGGTGCCTTCCAGAATTAGGGTCTTTCTGCTCTGCCAATAAAATATCTTAAGGCAATGCACAGTGGATTGGAGAAAGGACAGAAGGAAGTGGAAGAGAAAGTGATCTCTCTGCCTGTACAAACATGTCCAACATGTGGGAACGATCATGGGGAGAAAGGCAATACCAAAGTGTTGTGCTGTGAGACAATGGGAAGCCTAAGTGAAGAACCTGAACAAAACAGCAGCAGATCAGATCAAGATTTCTGGTTAGTTGAGTGTTTGAAAAGACTATGATTAGGATAGATAAAATTAAAATATTTAGTTTTAATGATAGGAAAAGGAAAAAGCAAAATCAGTGTTTTCAGCCTCTGTGAGCAGCTTGTTATTTGACAGACACAGGAATCAATTTCTCTAAGTTGTTGCGGTCCATCAGAAAAGTCAGAGCTCATTTTATGTAAAAAAAGTCATTGAAACAAAATTATTGTATGACACATGTCTGCAGAAAAGATTTTCATCAGAAATAGCTATGTGAAGAAAATGCCATGAAATTTTTGTTCAGATGTACAGAAAGAAGTGTTTTTCTTTCAAATGTTCCCTGAGTTTTTTGACCTTTTCTGACTGCAGGTTTTCCCCAATAAAAGGAAAGAAAGGAAGAAAAAGGGACCTCTGGGTTCAAACTGATCTATATAGAAAGATCCTATTTTTTTTTCCATAAAATGGCTCAGAAATATCCTAACATTTATTTCAAACTAATGAGAAAAATAGCTAAGATTTAAATCCTGCAGAATTTTCAAAATTAAAAAAAAAAAAATTATCCACCTAAAATTTACATTCAATAAAAATAGAATATTTCAAGATAACCAGAAAATTGCATTAAAATTGCATGGATTATGTAGAAATATTTAATTTTTACAATATCAAAATTGTTTGTCATTTTTTTTTCTTGGATATATGAAAATTGTCATGTATCATGGTATTTTAATCTATTCCATACACTAAATTTACTACCTTAATGGAAAGAAAGATAAAGAACAACAAATCTCACATTGCTTGAATCTTTTGCTCAACTTTATTTTTTCATTTGATAGGAAATTTTTTTTTTTTTCCTTTCATAGCACAATAAATAAATATTTTAGATTTTGCCAAAATCAAGAATTTTTTTCTTATAAGCAAGTTCTTTAGAGGATCAAGCAGAGGTTGATCCTCTAACACCAGTTTAATTCTCTCATATTTTCATTACTCTTTCAGAGTGTACCAGAAGTACCTTCCAGTGTATGGAACAGGCTGCTGCAAAATTTGCATTTAGCAAGTTTTGTGAGCCAAGATTTACATAAATCATAGAGAAGTCAGATTTGTTTCCAAATGACACAATGCCCCTGGACTTTCAAAAACTCATCTGCATTTTTTAAACTGAGGAACAAAAATGAATCTAAAACTGAAAGGAAAGCTGAAGAGTTAATTCATACCAAAAGAAATTGTTTAACAGGTTTTATGAAGCTTATGTGAATTGAAATTGCTAAAATTTAGTTCCTGGTTCCATGTGCTTATCTGCAGAGCTCATTGCCCCCAGAATGTTCAAGGAAGTGTAACTCCATGACTAAATGGTTGTTTAGTAAAAGAGTTTAATAAGAAGCAACAGCAGATCCATTTCTTGAGGAAGAAATACATGGTAATTTATGGGATGGTTTAATAACTTTTCAAGTTCACTTTCAATGTTATTTTCAGTGCTGTTATTTCCTTCTGCTTTGGTTTCAGATCTGTTTTTACAAGTGTACTGGACTCTGAAGCCAGCCCTATTTGAAGTTTTCAACTTTGTTTACTGATTAACAGTGCCAGAAGCTGCAGCTGAAATTTTACTCATTTTAATTAGCTTTCTTCACCCACTGCACAAATGAAGTATGAGTTTATTTAATGCGACAGTGTGTGTACAGAGCCAGAGATTTGACTTGTGTTCTTTAATACATTCCTTGAAGTTGCTTCACTTGGTGATTCATTTACATCAGTAAGTGAAAAGTCATCAATCTCATCTTCGTTTGAAAGTCTTGCCATACTTGCTAATGATATGCATGATTGGTCATCACAATAGAAATGTACCATAATTAAAGATAAATAAATAAATTACATTCTGTGAATTAATCAATATAAGGTGCAATGATAGCATTTTAAACAAGCCCACTTAATTTATTGCAATTTGTTTCCACTGGTGGTAAGATTGGAACTTTGTCTTCCCCTAAATTCTAATAAGAAGTCTTGCTGTTATTTGTCTTAATACCATAACACAGGATAATAGTGAAACACTTTATTAGTCTTGAATTAATCTTGAACCTCATTCTCTCTATTGAGGGTCACCATTTGACAGTAGTAGGTTTAGGTTCCTTCCATATATGGTGTTTCAGTACACTAAAAATATTCAGAATATAATAAATAATAGTAAAAATAACAAATCAAGACTGGTTAAACATTTAATACTTTATTTGCTTTAAAAGTAAGTGAGTAAACTGAAGGTCATAGGAGTTAAAAGATGTAACCAGTTATAGGAACATAACCCTCTAGCCTTGGTTCCAGTTGCTTAAAATAAATGATGCTGCATCATGTACTTAAAGAAAGGTCATGATAGTGACTCAAATTGCAAACTATCTGATTATTACCTAGCTCCAAGCTCAGTACAGGCAATATTTTGTTACAAGTATGATATTAAAAAAAGAAAGGAAGGATACTTGGCTTCATTGGTTGATTTTGCATGAGCAACAGAGAGATGAAGACCTGTGTGTGGAAACTGCAAAGATAGATCCAGCAGAGTGAAATGATTTTCTGCCTTTAACAAAATTGACCAAGAAATTAAATGTTGAATATTTTACGTCACAGTTGTACTCCTATGCCACAGAAAGTAGTGAGGCAAGAAGAAAGGCCAATTCTCCTTCACCCTAGCATAAAATTTGCTTCTGATGGATCAAAATTTGCACCCAGTGAGCCTGAGTGCCCATGTCCTTGTGTTCATGTCAAAAGCAGAGATTATCCATTTGGTTTGGAACAAAACAAAAGGTTGCCTAAGTGGTGACTTTGAATCATAGAACAGTTTGGGTTGAGAGGGACCTTTAAAGATTATCTAGCTGCAACTCCCCTGCTATGGGCAGGGACACCTTCTGCTAGACCAGGTTGCTCAAAGCCTAATTCAACATGTGTGTCATACACAACTCTTCTGAAACGAGTTCCAGTGCTTCACCATCCTCATTGTAAAAAATGTTTTCATTATATCCAGTTTAAATCAACTCTTTTTAAGTTTTAGACTCTTGTCACTTGCCTTACCATTACAGACCCTGGCAAATGGTCTTTACCTTTCTTATAAATTCTGTTTAAATTCTGGAAGCCTGAAATAACATGTCCCAGGGGCCTCCTGTTCTTCAGGCTGAACAGTTCCATCTCTCTCAACCTTTCTCCACAGGAGAGGTGTTCCAGACCTCTGATACCATTCACAGCCCTGCTCCTGGCCTCACTCCAACAGGTCCACGTCTTTCTTGTACTGAGGACCATGGAGCTGGAGGCAGAATTCCAGGTGGGATCTCACAAGAACAGAGCAGTGTGAGAGAATTCCTTCCCTCAGCCTGCTGGCCATGCTTCTATTCATGTTTGCATCCATGCAGATGGATAGCTAAGGTAGACATTTTCTTTGTGTACCAGATGTTTTGCAAAACTTGTTGTAAACGACAGATGCAGCAAATATTTTTGGACTGGAAAAGGAGACTGGAGGGAAAAACCCACTTTCAATCAGTGTAGACCACACACTTTTTATTTTTTCCAAACAAATCTGAGATTTCACTCTCAAAAATTATTGCGTTGCAGCTTTAGAAGATGAAAACCTCGGGGTTTTGGAGTGTTTATGTAGGGAAAAGGTACAGGCAGATTCACTTAAAACTCTTGACAATTTTGGGTCTGTCACATGACACTTGAGAGAGAGTGTATTCACTGATGAATGACCTTGTGGCTGTCCTCAGCCAGCTGGAACCATGCTTTCCCATCCGTGGCATGTATTAGAGTGTGCACCACAGCTGTTCTCCATCAGAAGCTAAGTGCAATCCTTTCAGAAAGCTGTCGGCAATTAATTGTGTCCCTTTCTGAATTTGTCTCTATTTATGGGTTTTATAGAGAAGAAAAGGCTGCAGCAGAGAGCTAGAAGTAGAGAATCTGGGGAATTTTGTGGCTGTTCACAGGCTGCAGATGGATAAACACTTCTGAAAGCAGAGAGAAATAAAGAAATGCAGGACCAAGGTCAAGTCATACCCCAGCATTTAATAGAATTTCCAGGCCTGGCTGGCATATTTTCTAACGCAATAATTCAGCTAGGTGTTGGAAATTGTTAAAGTGAGTCCTCAGTGTAAATACAGCAAGGTATAGAGACATATGCTGGAGTTTTTCTTACCATTCAGTACACTTTAAAAGTACTTGGCAGAATCAGAGAAGTTGCTTTCTATTTTTAGGTATTGTCTGTATTCTGCTACTTGTACCTATTCTACCTTAAAGTCATGCCATTATCACAGCTCTGTAATTCCTATCTCTGTTTTGTTTATGGAATGTAGGAATACATACTTAATTTCATTTACAATATAATAAAGAGGCAATGGTGTTTGCCCACTGATTAGGGCATGCATTGAATCTGTGGGAAACCATCCTACAGGTTCAGAAATGTCTTCTCAGCTGGGCTGGACTCAGCTATTCCCTCTCCTGGGAATATTACTGGACCATTCACTGTGGCAGGCTGTGTCTGTTTAATCTTCCCTGCTCAGGCAGGTTAATGTTTTGAAAGCAATGAGGTATGCACCAAACAGAAGTCGGGAACTTATCTTTCCCATATTGTTAACCAATACCTTAAGTAATGAGAAATTAAATTTTTACTGTTTATTTCTCTCCATTCAGAGAGTATACAATTACTCAGTACAGAGTGGGGCAGGTTCATTACAAGTATTGAGTCCAAGCAGCCCATGGATAATTTACATAAAAGTTGCCAAAGTTAAAACCTCTACACTGAGGATGATCAGGCATTTGAACTCAGCTTACATAGCTCCACATAAGCTGTTTATAATGTCTAAGCCTTGTGTGTTCTTCACCTCTGCTACTTCTCACAGACAGCGTGATTAGTTTAGGTGCCAGGAGAAGTTTAATGACTGTAAATACAAGTGGAGAGAGGTTCCTGAAGTTTTCTTCTCACTCAGAGTAAATTTAGACACTTTACTTGGAGCTCCATATTCTGGAAATGACAGAGTGCTTAAATACAACTCATTGCAATTCTGATCCTGGATTCTCTTGTTCATCAAGAACTAAGAACTCCTGCTGAAACTAATTTAATACAACTAATTTTTTGGTCCAAAGAGGACATCTTTTGGGCTCACTTACTCTCTTGTACTCTGCAAGACAGAACAAAAGCTCTGACAGGCTCTAGCTACGGCTGTTTCAACCCTTGGATAGAACTCTATTGATAAAGTTGAGAAATTACAAAGCTTACCAAAGAACATAGATCCACTTAAATATGAAATAATTTTTTTAATATTGTTATTAATAAGATATAGAACTAAAATATAGTAGTGACAGTGTTAAAATCACTCTATTAATAAAGCTTTGTCTTTACGTGTTAGAGTAGTTCTGGATACATTATCTCAGAACTGCATGCTTTAACTGGAAAAGATACTTATGGTAATTAACAAAAATAATTAATTTAGATGGGGTTCTTACCTAGGAAAAAATAAAAGTAATTTACTGATGCTTTTTTCATTTGAATAAGAGTTGCATAAGGGATACATTTTGATTTTACAGTGCCATAAGAGACACAGAAAAAGTTAATTTCAGTGCATCTGTTTACTCTGACCTTATTTTCGAAGACCACAGGGATGTGTAAGGAGACTGAATGATAAAATTTTAGAATATAAAGGAGAGCCCTTTTCACAAAAAAACTAGGGCAATCCATAACTGCATAATACCAGAAGGACTAAGAACAAAACAAACAATCAGTAAAGGGTTAAAAAAAAAGAGATAGCATATCAAAGTTATGACAAATATGCAAAAAAGGAAAGTAAAGCCAATGAACAGGGGTGGTCTTTTATTTAAATGTAATAGTGATTAAAAGGTATGAAGGACATTAGTAACTTCTATCCACAGTATGAAAATTTCTTTTTGCTTTTCTGAATATTATTTGGCTATGCAGTCTGCCTGACCATCTCAGCTATGTTAACATAAACTGCTTCACTGTGCATTTAATGGGTACCTGCTTAGGAAAGAAATAGGAAATTATTATGCTACTTTGGATTTCCTACTATATTCCTATAATCCCCTGTGGTTGTAGATATTGTATACAACAATGGACAAATACAGATCAAAATCCTGCAATGCTTCAATATGGAACTATCATGTCATTTCAGTTTGTAAAATCAAGGAGGGAGGAAGGTCTCCTCAAAAGACCTAAAGACTTCTTTCCAAATCCTCCTTGGGTGAGTTCAGTCTATGAAATGTTCCACAGCTACTGATGAACAAAGGTTTTTTTTCCATTGAAATGCAGAGCTGGAAAGAGTCTAAAGACACATTTAATCTTTTCATCCCCCTCTTCCAACCCTGGCAATGAGACAACGTCCTCTATATGCACACCATGCTTATCTGTTCTTAAAAACCTCCAGTGGCAGATTCAAAAAGGATCACTGGCTTACCAGTTCCAGTATTTAACTGTCTTTACAGTAAAAAGGATTTTCTTAATATTTGATCTGTATCTTAGCTACAAATTAAGCTGATTACTCCATCAATACCAACAGCAAGCAACAACTATCCTGTTTTACAGTAGTCTTTTACATATAGGCTGACCTGAGCAGGAATTAATTGAGAGAAGTCCCCTGGCCTTGTTTATATAGAAAACAGACCAGATGATCACAACAGTCCCTTCTGGATTTATAATTTGTAAGTGTGTGAATCAAATATCTCTCCTGAGCAAAAATATCCAGTCATTCTGCTTTCTTTTTGGAGTCAAACACAGCAGTGTTTCATTTGACAGAAATATCCCATTCTTTTCTGCGCTCACGCATTCTGGGAACATTCCCATTATATTTGCAGAAAATTGCAAATTTGTTTTCAGTATGAATGACAAGTAATAAAATTAAACTATATTGTACTGTACTAGGTCACACATGGGAGCTGGAGTTTGTTTATTACCAGTTCCTCTGTTTTTCCCTTTCTTAGCAGATAGCTCATTATTTCCTACAAGATCGGTTATTTGAAATCTATAGAGTTGGCTGTAAGTGTGTGCTGTTTACCATTCCACACATCAGTCCCTTTCCTCCTTTCCCAAAGATATAATTACATTTTTTATAGATGCTTTGGTACATTTTAAAAGGCATGTCGGTTTCTTTTTTAGAGACTCTTCGAAGCAAAGTGGGACACTTTGATGTTCATTTGCACGCCATAGCCAGAATCACTAAAGTTTTGTTGTAGAGGGTTTTTGCTTTAGTTTTTTTCTGCTTTTGTTTTCTCAGGTCTAGAAACAAATAGGAAGATTGGAGACTCCATACTTATGCAATTAACTCTTTTCTGGGGATCCTATGAAAATTGAAAAATCCAGGGGAGCACAGAGGGGCCTTACCCCCTTGTATCTTTTTGTTCTCTGGATAATCTGGATATTGTCTTAAATCAGAAATAATGCAGCCACTAGGACAGCTTGGAGTATCTGTAAGCGTGAGACAAACACACAGCTTCTTCTCTGAACCACACGGACTTATCAGAGTCCCACAAGGACTGTGATGCAGAGGTTGTGCTCTAAATGATCTGCTGCTTTTTCGTGGATGTTGGCAGGTTGACAGTGAAATACTTTCATTTTCCAGCTGAAGATCATAAACAGTCCTGGTCAGGACTCAGATCATTCACTAGCCCTAACTGGTTTGCAATGGGTCATCTGGGACAAAATGGGAGTTATCCTAATAAAGCACTCTCAGCTTAAGCTTTTTATCCTTCATAATGTCTCCTAAAACAAAATCTAAGATTTTCTTACATTATACATTTGTAATGACAATAGGTAGTTACTATTAAATTTATATTTTTTTGTTTTCTATGCAAATACACACATTTTTTAAAATAATCTAAAAATATTGCTGAAATTTTGCTGTTATTTCTGTAAGTGTAAAATATACTGTCCTTATTTATATTTCAAAATGGAAAAAATTTTCCTTCAAATTTCTACTTATTTTGTTTCTTTTCGGAGTGGTGTTTTTTTTGTTTTTTTTGTTCTTTTTTTGTTTTTTTTTGTTTTTTTTTGTTTTTTTTTGTTTTTTTTTGTTTTTTTTTGTTTTTTTTTTTTTGTTTTGTTTGGGGTGTGGGGTTTTTTTGGGGTTTTTTTGGTTTTTGTTTTTTATTTCTTTCCACACTGCTTTTCTTTATGCCCAAGGACTTTCCTGTGATAGGAATAATTTTAGGGAAATGCTGAAAAGCAAATAGGATAAAACTATCTTGGATTCATTCTGTAGACTCCCTTTAGAGAAAATAAGACATACTTTTCAGTTGCTGGTGTTAAACAGCATTGTTATAAACTCTAATGAAGTTGAAGTGAATTATGTTCTCAATGGTCTAAGAAGGAAACTTGAATTCCCATATCTGTATAAACAATAAAATGTCAAGAAAATAGTCCAACAAAGTATCTGTTCCATCTTTAGTGTTTTTGTATTACATGTTTCATAAAGCACAGCTATGGAGAAAATTAAGAAAATAAAATAAACTAATTTACAGTATATGATGAGCTACTGTCCTTTTCTCATTCTAAAACGCAATTTTAAATCCTTGCCTGAATGGAAGGAAAATATGGCAAGGATTACTTATATTCTCATGGATACAGCTGAATATTTTATTTTTTTTCTTGCCATCCTTCACTATTTCCTGTTGTTGCTGAATGTTTCAAATGGTAAGGAGGTAAAAGATTGTTGCAGGAGTTGCAAGTGCCTCCAATTTGATTGAAAACACATGTACTTCAGAAACAGACTGAATAGGTTGTTCCTCTAGAGTTATTGTAGAAACCAGAAAATTTTTCCCCTTCAAGGAAAAATAATTATGTGCTGGAAAAAATGGTTAATTATATTTTAACATAACATTACCTTGAGGTGAATTTTTAGGCTTCTACAGCAATACAGCTTTCAATAAATAAATTTGGCTGGCAGCTATAGAAATGAGGTTATTTGGGCTATCAGTAAACAGTATTGTTCCCAAGCTCAATGAGCTTCCCATTACTTATTAAGAGCCACTGATGTAAACTCCTTGTGGGGGAAACGTAGAATACAGTATATTAAAGATTAAACCTTTTAGAAGGTAACAGAGATTTTATTT
>VZRH01008150.1:521135-603187 GCA_013397555.1 Urocynchramus pylzowi
TTTTTTTTTTTTTTTTTTTGGGGGGGGGGGGTTTGTCCATATTCCAGGTAAATTTTTTTCCACACAATTAAAGAGCCAGAGAACTTACTGAAGGATTTTCTGTGCATAAGTCTAAAAAAATCAGTCTTCATTTTGTCGAACAAAATTGAAATCCCTTAGTTTAATCCTCTGTTTCAGTCTCTTTTCAAGATCTCACTGATTTTTAACCTTTCCATTATTTCTAACTTTTATAGAGAGTCCTCTAATAACAATGTCACATAGTGCCTCAATCCCCATGGACAGTCTAGATCTAGGTGTTTTTTAAATGTTGATCTCCAAGAATAGACAGGATGGTATTATGTTTGAAGAAGTCCATATTTCTCTTCAAACCTTAGTTCTCTATTTTGAATATTGCTTTCTAGGAATTCCTACATTTCTGCTGTGGAATCTGAGAAATATTCCTTGTTTTGAAAGCCCAAAATATGAATAAAATAAGTTTTGATGCTAAAAATTTGCACAAAGAGGTATATGCGATACATTAAATGATGACATGATACTTTCCTACAAAATAATTCCAATCAAAAATTATTTTTTAGCTATGGGTGAATATTTCAGTGTCAGCTCCCTGAAAAACAGGATAATGGGATCTTTGTCATCAGAAATCCTATAAAACAAAGCTATTTAAATTTTTAAAGAGAAAATGTGGTGTGACACCTAGGTCTGTAGATCACTGGCCTTCCTGTGTGTGGATAATATTTCAATATAACCTCTAATTTCTCATGAGATTTGGTGTTTTAGTGTTGTATTAGAACCTTAAAAGATTTGAAGGACTTTGATGATATGTTAGGAAAAAGTGAAAAGACTGCAACTCTACTACTCCAACAGTTCTTACTTTTCAACTAAAAGAAAATCTGGTCACCTTCCAGTTCAGAGCAGCTGAGACCCATCAAACAACTGAAAACAATTTGTTCAGAGCTGGAGCTGTCATAGTCTATTAAAGTAAAAAACAAATGAAGTGCTGCTTCTGACTTCAGCTCACCACTTCATATGAGCTCTCTCCCATTTCACTAGACAGTTGTGGACACTGAAATAATACAAAACATAACCCAATCAACAGACTGTGAAGAATATGAAAGCTAAAGACAGATGTTCAAGAGCTATCATCCCTTTTCAGCTTTAATTATATTGACATGGAACAAACAAGTGATAAATCAACTATTTTATAGTGTAATATGCCTTATTCTACCTGTTAATCTAATGCCTCTTTGGGTGGCATAGCTCGGGTATATAGAAGTACCATGAAGTGTTCTGCATGTAAGCAGAAACTAATTGTGTACTGAAATAATATTGAAATGCTCCTGGTTTTCATGATGAACATCACATTCCAGAGGGCTTTTTTAGGTTTTCTTCCTACACTGCTGTCTCTCATAACTTTGAAGCCCTTCTTATGTCATTCATTCTAAGTCCTGCAGGGAAAAAAAAAAAAAAAAAGATGACTATTTGTGTGTTATTTACTTTAGGTTTCAGTTTTATTTGCAATGATTGCCAATTACCCAACATGTTTTATGACAATCCATTATTCTCTGGGCCAGCTCATAAATATGAAAGACAAGGTGCGGCATTACTACACAGAGTAGGGCTTGGATGCCAGCATTTTTTAAATGAAACTTCTTGATATATCTTGAATTCAAGGATCTATTGTAACTTTAATGCTGAAAAAGGCTCTTTGACACTTATGAAATCCGGTTCCATAATTTCACTGTGATTTTTAAAGGCAAATTTTTTCCATGATATCCAGTTCACAGCAGAAATACAGAAGTCTTTTTCTTTGAAAATGGTTTTTCAGCTACCTCCATACCCTGATGATCTGATTTAAAGTCCAGTGAAAAGAAGAGTGGCATTTCAAAAGCATTGTTGATTTCCAAATTCTTTTAAGACTAAAGACCCTCCAAATAAAACTTCCAGAGAATCCTAAGAAAAGGAGCATGCTAAGTGCTGAAGAAGAATTTTAATGGTCCTCATTAGCTCAGTGAAAAAAATTCTCTGCTGATCCAACCTGACAGTTGAATTAAACTTCACTGTGAAACTAAAAGCACAAAACAGGCTTCAAATCAATGTGTTCATTGCTGCCCATTCTGTACTTGGTGCTTGTAGGCATCATACTCCACTGCCTCAGGGAGAGAAGATGGGTAACAAATAATCCTTTTTTCCTCTATCCCCAAAAAGCCAATGTAGATAGCCACAGTAAAAACATAAATGAACCAAAACTGTTCCAGACTGATGAATTGTTTTGCTGTCACAGAATTTCTGTTTGCAGTCCTAGTGAGCCCAGTCTTTCTGTTCCTGGTATGCCATGACTCAAGTAGAGGGGATGTCCCAGTTCGGGAGATAAAGGACAAAAAAGTTGGATCTGATGATCTTGGAGGTCTTTTCCAACTTTAATGATTCTATGAATGGACAGAGTAATCCCTTCCATATTTATTCAGTTTGCTTACGGCCTTTGGCATGCACTGTAGTCAGACCAAGGCAGAGTAATTTCAGAGTTTTATGTTTGCTCTATTAGTAGCTTACTATGAAATGCAAGCAATGGAGAGATGAACATAGATGGCACATTTACACTAACTTTTAATGTTTGTAGACTTAGATGACTTTTATGATAATGGTTTTTTATTTGGTTTGGGGGCTTTTGTGTATTGAATATTTAATGATGTTTTAATTGTTGTTGATTGTTCTGATTAGAGTTAATCCATGTGGCACCTACAGTGTGCTGGCAGGGGGCGCTTCATAAATGAAAATGGTCATTATTTCTTACTGTAAAATACTGAATCACTTACATTTAGGGAAATGGACTGAAATTTTACAGATGAGTTGCTTTATGAGTTCAGAAGAAAGAAATAATACATTTAGCTTGTTAGGCAATACTGCAAAATAACTGTCTCCTTCATCACATGTCTTTTTTCCCAATTGAATAGACTCCATCTGGAGAAATTACAATTTATGGAGACAGGAGCCAGTTATAAAGGTACTATTTGTCCTCCCCTAAGTGAAGTCAGAGGTGATTTTCTGCTATATCTTTATACCTCCTTGGTCATGGGGACATCAATAATGTTGATCTTTGGCTGCCACAGAAAACCCTTAGGAATTGCTGCTACCTTTCAGACCACCTTCAGCTTCTTCAAACCTGTGTATGAATAGTATGGTGTATAGATGTGTTGAATCTACTGCATCATGTCTGTGACTCTCTGACTTCACAAATTTTCCCATCTGTCCCTCAACTTAAATATATTCCCTAAGAGCAGATTTTTTTATTGCTTTGGTTTACAAAGGTTTGGCCTCCTACGGAGATAATTGTATTTCAGAGTGATTATATGACACTGCACGTATCTGCTTATCTGGTTTCATTGTTTAGTAATATGACAACATGAGCACTCAAGACTCTGGCAAATGACCTCTCCCTAACTTCTGCCAAATATTATTAATGTTGAGGCAATGCTCAATTTCTGAGCCAATGTTAAATTTCATGTTTCTAATAAACATTTTCCCTCTACAACAAGAAAATCTCTGCTGAAAACCATCTTCTCAGAGTGCACTTACTGCTACTGTGAAATGCTAGACTGAAAAAGTTATAAATCAACAGGTTGTCCTTAGCCTCAGACCAGCTGTTAGAGGAATTAGTCAGCACAAGCTTATTTAATTTGTCCTACTCTTGTGCCTTGAGACTGACCTTCAGCAAGTGCAGCCTATGAGGAGCAGGATTTGATAAATTCCTAGTGGTCTGAAATTCTTTGCCTCAGGACTAAATGGGCTAAGAATGTCACTATCTGGCCAGCATACAGCCATCCCTGATGTGAAAGGAAGACATATGGGCAAAAAGCTTAGGGTTGAAGAGATCATCAGCTTTTAGATTATAAGAGATTGTCTGAAGTTGATAATTTCTGATGTACCTTATCCATTGACAGTTTAATCAAGAAGACACAAGAAAATTTGTTAAACTACTCAGTGTCCTCAGAGCTGGGTCTGAATGTTTTGGAGATTCATTCTGAAGCCCTTGTTACACCTAAACCACATTGATGAGATTCTTAATTCATTCAGACATGACCTTGCAATAAATGTCTTACATTTTAGGTTAACCAGCCTCCATCTGCAAGGAGTTATTGCCAAACTTGTGTCTGAAATGGTCTAAAATCTTGAAAGTTGCTATAAATATGAGATTTCCCATCCACCATCTGGAAGACCCAAATCCATATTTAGTATAAAATGTCATAGTGAGATTGAATTCTACTCCATCGTCAAAAGCTCAGTCATAATTTTTAAAACCTATTTCTAATATACAGCAACTGCTTTCTTTTCTTTCCCTTCTCCTTCTACCCTCTCTTTTTCTCCTTTAATATGAGCTATTACATCCACACACTCTAATCCAAGTCTGCTCTCCTGATATGTAGCAAAACAAAGAATATCACAGATTGTTGCATTTCCACATTTGTAACCAGAAGTGTGTGAAATAGACAGATCATAAAGCTGGCTTTACATTGCTGATATTATTCTGGTATGGTAATTTTCATTGAACTATAATAATTTTTGTTTCATTGTTCTCTATGGTCAAAATGAAAGCGATAATTTAGCTAGGTAGATTTTTAGTTTGTTTTTATTTTGGATAAAACTTAAATATATTCCCTAAGATATTTTTAAAAGGTAGGAGAAGAGAAATCATAAAAAATAAAAATGCTATTAAATAAGTTGTAAATTTCAGTGTGATACATAATGCCATAACTCAACTGGAGAGTTGGAGAAAAAAATAGTTTTATAGTACTGACAATGCAAAGGCTACAAAATTCAACAAAGGGAGTTTAAGAATCTCAAAAAATCTCTAACATATCTGCTGAAATACAGTTGAATTTTTGAGATGAAGTAATAGAGGGTTAACAATCATCAGGACTTGAAGCAAAAGCAAAACTTCTTCAATTGTTTAATTGTTCTGTTTTTTTGAAGTCTTGTGAAGGAGGTTTTTCTTTAATTATATGGAGCATTTATTTTTGTATTAAATAGGAAAAAAACCTTTAAACATTAATTTGTGAACCTTGCCTTTATAAACTGAAGTTGTTAGAGTCTGGTTCTTGCTATTTACTTCAGAGCTAAATGCAGCAGATGTAAATGTAATGGTACAAAACCTTTGAAAGTAATTAAATCACATAGAAAGATTAGTTCAACCCTTAAGATAAAAGGGTTGAGGCTGCTTTCATGACCAAGAGCTATGCATTTATAAACCCATAAAATCACTTGTTTAAATCATTAGTGTATTTAGCTGTTTCAGTGATAGATATCAGAATACATCACATCAGGCACCTCTTAGGATTTAGCATATACAACATCTGCTCTGTTCTCCTATTCCAACAATTTCAGTTTCAAAGCAAAAATCCTAAAGATGTATGAACAAAGAATAATTTTGGTTTTGTACTATTTTTTCTCCTTTATGGTAATGCTTGATAAGGTTGTAGGGTTTAGTATTTTTGTCAGTCAATCTCTTTCATTATTCATTTTCAAAAAAAAGATTCAGAACTTGAATATACTTCAGTCTAATATTTGTGGCTATTCATCATCTGATAGTTGGGAGCAGTTTGGAAGAGGCATAAGAAAAATAGAACTATGTTTCTAGTCCCTCAAGTAATACAGCATTGTGATTATGATTGCTATTAAAATAAAGAAGACTGGTTGTTCATGGTCTTTGGCATTGTCAGAATAAAGGTTGACAAAGAAAGTACACGAGAAAAAATTGTCTAAAGATTCCTAGAACATGTGAATAGTATAATTTCATTTGCAGAGAAAGAACATTATACTAAAATTGTCTGCGTATATTTAAATTTCAAACAGTTGGGCTCTTTCTCTGAGAGAGGGAGAGAAAAAAAGACTGTGTAAGTGAATTGAGGAGAGAGAATCTGGATTTATTTCTCTTCTATCTTTTATAGGAAGTAGTTAAATGCAAGTGCACTGCCCATTTGCACCATCTAGGATTTGACAGGCAAGTTGACATGGGAAAAGGAGAAAAGGAAGAAAGAAAAAAAAGATATATGAAACTGAAACTGCCTTTGAAGTGAGGGAGTCCAAGATAGAGGACTAAACTCTAGTTTAGTCCAGTGTCTATAAAATTCAGGTCTGGGAACTTGCATGCTGGGTCTTAATACAGACAAAACATCTGGGTGTCTTTGTAACCCTTAGTCACTGCTGGGAAAACAATAGCCTCAGACTTTCCCAAATAGACCAGTCCTCAGATGTGTCAAGGCATCAATATATACAATAAATTTTAAGGAAGCCAAGACATAGCCATCATATCATTCTATATAAACAATGTGATTTTCTTTCTTTCTTTACAATAGGTCTCCATTGGACACTAAATAACTTGGAGTTCAATATTTGTCCTACTATAAAGGTTTATGTGAAATTTGTGACAGGAGTAGGGGGAACTATTAAGTTATTTTCTTAAATTCCATCTCATTGAGTGGTAGAAAAAACCTGACTCCATCAAAAAGAAAAATATTCCTCAGAAAAACTGTAGTCTGAGTATGTCCCCAATACTGCATTTAAAATTGCTTCTTTTATGCAAAGGTATAAAAACAACACTTTAAATATTTATCCAAAAATAAACACTTAGAATCATAGCATCACAGAATGGTTTGGATTGGAAGAGACCTTGAAGATCATCCAGTTCCAGCCCCCCATGTCGGGCAGAGAAACTTCCCACAAGACCAGGTTGCTCCAAGCTCTGTCTTGACCTTGAACACAGCCAGGGATGGGATTCTCTGAGCAACCTGTTCCAGTGCCTCACCACTTTCGCTGTAAAGAACTTCTTCCATATATCCAACCTAATTTTCCCTTCTCTCAATCTGAACCCATACTCCTTGTCCTATCACTACAGTTCCTGATGACAAGTCCTTCTCCATCTTCCCTGTAGCCCCTTCAGCTATTGGAAGGCTGCTATGAGGCCTGAACACAACCTTCTCTTCTTGGGGCTGAACAACCCCAACTCTCTCAGCCTGTCTTCACAGGGGAGGTGCTCTACCACATTGCTCCATCCACACCCGTGAGGACAGGCAGCGATTGTGAGGGCTTGGCGGGGAAGAAAAGGCAGGAGATGAGTCTTAGGGGCAAAATCCAAGGATCCTTTATTCTTCTTGCTGCAGTAACAGCAATGCTCCCAAATACAGCCAAACACTAGGACTGCTAATAAGGGGGATCCCAAGGCTAACAGGGAATATTCTCGAAACATTCTAGAAACACTCTAACCAATCACAATGGGCAATGTAAGCTACATTAACATACTAACTCCCATGATCCCCTTTGAACAAACTTTAACTCTCCCTAACTCAACAGTGTCCTGGCACTTAGGGTGTCGTTTTCCATGGCTTTGGGTTGGTCTTGGCTATGGCTGGCTTGCTGGCCAGGACAGGCCACTTGACCTCCACAGTGCTCCAGTCCCCTCACCAACTTCGATGGCATCCTCTGGACTTGCTCCAACAGTTCCATGGCCTTCTTAGATAAGGGGACCCAGATCTGAATGACTCCAGGTGGGGCCTCATGAGAGAAGAATAGCGGGGGAGAATCGCTGTAAAAATATGAGTGGGAAAGGAGGGACTAGGAGCTAACAGTGACACTCAAGACACTGGAGCTGAGATGCCTTTAAGCCACCCTTCACCTTCGAGATCCTTGCTGAGTTGTAGTAGCTTGTTGTCAGGAAGGAACAATTCTGCAGAGCACAATTTCCCTTGAACTTAGCTCCTGTCGAAATGGCACAGTGAACGTTTGCACAGTATGAAATGAAAGTAAAGAAATGAAAGCCTGATGTCCAAGCAGCACCTTGTCCTGGAATAACCTGACTCCAGACAATATCCTGAGCACTGGTCAGTGTCCTGGCTTGGGCTTAGGAAACAGATTCAGTCCCATATCTGTCTGTGGTTTACTGTGTGACTTTGGGCATATCTCCCCTTTCTAGGTCTGTTTCCTCATACCTAAAATTGGAGACACCATGAGTTCCCTGGGGAAAACTATTCTGCCACAACGAGCTGAGATCAGTTGTGCCAATGCTCAGGCTGAAAGTACACTGCTGGCTAAAGGAAGGTCTCTTTCCTTCAGAAAAAATCCAAGCCTGTATCTAATCCATGCCAGGCAGAAGTAGCAGAGCTCTTGTAGACCAAGAAGGCAGAGGGGTTAGAACAAAGCAGCTGGCCACATTAGAAAGATAGGAGTGTAGAACTTTCTGCAATGCAGTTGCAACAGTTTCTGCTAGGGTTAGCACCTGTCTCAGCAAGAGATTTTTCTGTGAATGCTTTTCATGGGGTTTTTATGCATTCAGGCAGTAAGGATCAAGATTTCCACCTCACTGTTAGTCTGAACCAGTCTCAGAGTTCTTATATTCTTATTCCAACAAGGAATTATAAACTAATGAAATCGTTCATAATGAAGAAAAGAAATTTTAAAAAAGGACACACCATGAATAAATTTTCCCTCCAAATTCCTTCTCTATTTTGAGAGAATTTGGGGTTTGAAATCCCAGAGGTTTTTAGAATACTAGGAGACATTGACAAAATTGAAAAAAAAAAGAAAACTGGACTCAGGCTTGAATAAGACTTCTCCTCATCTCAGCATAGTATTGATATTCCCTGAATCTTGCCCCCCACCTGCCTTTGAAGATTTAAGCCCCTTCCCATATGAATATAAAATAAGAACACTTAGATCTCCTGCTAGTATTTCTCACAAAACTCAAGCTCTTCTTGGGGACTGGATAAATAATAGAGCCTGATTATTCTAATAAGCATCAAATGAGATATTTAAGATAAAGACTTAGAATTAATTTACCTTTAAGACAAGTGCAGATCTTCTGTTAAAGCCAGCCAGGGTTGCATTTATTAGCAAGAAGTATACATTCAACTGTATTCACTGATATTGGTCACACTCAGTCTTGAGAGCTGAGAGAAAGCATAGAATATATTTTCTATTTAAGTTCATTATAGCCAAAGAGATAGGTGCAAAAAAGCAAAGGCAGCAGAGTTACTACACAATGCCAGCCTTTCTGAGAACATCTCTTGAAGAGACTGAGAAAACCTGCCAGAGTGCTACAGAAGTTTTGATGAAGGGAAGCATTTGGATAAGGACATTAAATCCGGGCTGATACCAGCATATGGAAGTTGAAGTCTTTTCTCATTATCTTGGCTGATTTTCTGCCAGGAGACACATCTGCTGGACTTCTGCAGGAGCCCTGTGGGAATATAAACCTAGGCAGCCAGACCAGCCTGCTAAGTCATATTTATGTAACATTGTTAGGTAATTTCTCACATCAAGGGATGGACTGGCTCAGAAACACACTTGGGACTCATGGAGGGTGGGGTAAAATCATGTGGGAGGCATGATTGCCATCTGACAGGAAACTACATGGACACCAGTGGAGAATCTTCCTCCAAAAAAATGAGAAGAGACTGCTCCTCAGGATTACTTAGCAAGTTGCTCACAGTACGCGTTTAGAATGATAATTTCCCTGAGCTGTCAAAATCCCAGATTTAAGACAAATGATTGAACTGCTGTTAGCAGCAATAATGGTTATGGTAAACTAATGGCAGTTTCATGCAAATTCTTTAAACTTTAAACATTGTAAAGTTTTAAAAGCTTAGGGCTTTTGTCGTTTCAAGCCAACACTTTCACATAATTAGAATCTTTTTGGACTTAAAATTCTTTTTTTTTTTCAGAGTTTGAATACCCCTAGAGGGTTTCCTCTTTATATAGATAGGGGAAAGAACACAGTGTGAAGACACAATGAATTATAGCCTTGTCTCTTACCTATTCACCCAGTTTCAGATATTTGGCTTGTTAAACTCCTGCTTTCCACTCACACGTGCAGAACTCTCCAGGGCAACACCCCTAATATGTCTTGATGCATTGCATATGTCAAGGTGGGCTTTGTGTGTTTTTCTAAAGATTGATCCTGATTTTAATGAAAAATGAAGAAGAACATTGTGCTGCAAAAAGTTGGCCTTATGTTAATATTTCAGTTGTCTTCATTGTAGTTGAGAAACAGAAATGTGACTTCAGCTAAGTCCATTTTATCTGAGGGAAAAAATTCTCATGGAGGAGTATGCATTTCATAAGGAGCTGCATTCTGATGACTTCTCCAATTTACAATTGAAAATTGAAAGAAAAACAAAACCACCATACCCCAAGAAGTGACATTTTAGAGTTCAGGATTTGCCCAGTTGCTGTAAAGACCAAACAAACAAACAGTCTGACAAAAACCCCAAAACTTCCATGTAATTGTCATATGCAATAGTTTGGTTATGTTATGAAGTTTCTGTAAATTATTAATTAGCAGTATACTCTCATCTGAAACTAGGGGCTGAATAACAATATTTCCTGGAGGGGTATTCAACTATTCTCACTGAATTTTATATCTGGAGTTTCTCTCTAAAGTCCAGATCTAATAAATGACCATTAACCACTGCTGCTGAATCCCAGATAGGTTTTTATGTCAATAAAACCCAGGCACAGTTTGGTGTGCATCAAAGTGTTTTGATGGATCAAATGAGAGAACTAAGTCATCTTCTTTCCTGATAAAACTCCAAATACTGAATGTTCAGCAGCTTCCTACCAATAATGCATAGAAAAATGTAAGAACAGGAATTGTCATACAGTAATTTGACATTTCTGACACAAATGAATGCTTTGAATATACAGAGTATACTGAATATATTCCTTCAACTTTTTCTTAAGGAACCACCTCATACATCTTGAAAATTTATATGCCTGTGTCCAACTTGTGAACAGTTAATTGCTACATCCTTCACAGTAGAGAGTTTTTTTTCTCTACTCTTTTTATTCCTTTGCATATATATGCACATGATATCTCATTACTAAGTATGTTGGGAGCACTTATCTGCATGGAGGAAAGGTAGTGAATTTTTCCAAGTTGTAATGATAAGCTAAAAGTAAGCCCTGCAAGGTAAAATCTATTTAAAATGTGGCAATTGGGGAAAATATGTCCCCCAAGCATAGCAAACACACTATCAAAGTGAGTTAGCTACCAATTAACTCCTACATTTTGTACAAAGGGCATTAAATTCTAGGGTAAAATAAAGCCAAATGATGTATGCCTGTTCTCTGTGAACAACAGATCATACAAAATGAGCTCCAGATGAGGTGGTTTTTGTTGTGTTTTCAGCATTCAACTAGCTTCTTGGAAAACATTTACTTTTCTGTTAAAAACACATTCTTTTTCTATGTAAACTCCTATCACTAAGCATATGGAAAAAGAGAAACTATGGGTCTAATGCAGTAAATTAAAATGGGAGATCCTAGGTAGGTTCAGACACTATGATCCAGGACCCAATTTTGACCAAACTAATTAATGGATAAGCACCCCAGAAATTTAGATGTGCCTAAATTCTTCCTGCTGGAAACATTTAGAAAAGCAAAACATCCCACTAGGGAGAAAAAACTTAATTCCTATGGCCTGGACAATATCATCTCCACATGGGAAAATATTTTAGCTAGTCTCTGTATTTCACCTCACAGACACCAGGAGCATGTATTTCAGAAAACAAAAACAAAACCAACAAAAACCCCCCAAACAAACAAAGAAACAAACAAACAAACAAAAAGAAAACAAAACAAAAAAAAAGCAAAACTAACCATCCGACCAAAAACAAAACAAAAACCACAAGTAAAAACAACAAAACAAAACCGCAAATAAACAAACAAACACATATGGAGTTCACAAAAAAAAAAACATTTTGGCAGAGTTATGTCCTTGGAAAATATCTTAAATCCAAATATGAAGTAGCTGACTTCTCACTTACAATTTCTAATGTGCTATCTTTTATAAGCTGCTTTCTTTTGTGTAGCATAAATTTCTCTGGGTTGATAAGCATCTAAATTTGTTTCAATTCTATAGAATTATTTTCTTCGAAATGACTGACTGATCACACAGAACCACAACACCAGGGAATGGAAGGGACCACTGGAGGTCTTCCAGTCCCTCCTCAAGCATGGACTGCTCAAGAGCACATTGTTCAGGATTGTGTCCAGACAACTTTTGAATATCTCCAGGGAAGGAGATGCCACAACTTCTTTCCAGTTCCCCAACTATCTGCATTACTTCAAATACCTGCTTTAATCAATTGAAAATGTACTCGACTTCACCAGACTTTTGTCGCTATTTTCTGTCTGAGATTATCAGAAGATATTGTAAGGACCCTCCATTAGAGCATCACTGCATGGCTCTTATGCCTTCAACAGGTAGGTCTTGTACTCTGTTCTGTAAAATTGAATACTTCTAACTTTTTTGGGCATCTTCTCATTTCAAAGCTATTTTCCAATGTTTGTGTCAACCTCATACCTTAGCTTTCAAAGTTATATTTGAGAGAGGCTTCAAAGTATTGCATTTTGCCTCCTGAAGATATCCAGGTAGATGCAATGCCATAGAATTAGATTTTAATTATCAATAAAAATTAGTTCTTTACCTATATACATATATACTCTGTGTGTATATATGTATATATATACATATATACACACAGAGTAAAGCAGCAGAAAATCAGGAAGAAGAAAGGATTGAAAATATTGTTGAAAATATGTTGGGGAAGGTCAATACTGCCTCTTCACCTTGGTATTTTTATGAACCACAACAATAGGAACCACAACAATAGGAGCCACAACAATAATCTGATTCCATGGCTACATTGCCAGTCTTTTCTCACCCTGGGTTACCCCCACCAGCTGGCACATCATAAGACTATCACCTAATTCAGAAGAAATATGAACAGTCTATGTGAATGTTCCAAGGAGGAAGAATCTTGAGGAAAAATCTGAGGATTAAATCAATGTAGACCAATTCCTGGAATGCAACTATGTAAATATTCCAAGGTGCACTTAAACATGAATGCAACCCTGAGGTACACAGCTAATTTTATCCATACAGAAAGGAGTATTTGGAAGAATATTTGGCTAAGTGCTTCACCTGAAGGCTATGTTTCAGCTCTGCTGACTTCCACAGGGATGAGATTACTGCAGACTTGAATGTCCTTTTGTTTTGAAAACCTGATGACTGAAGCAGGAAAAAAGCTTTTGAGACTGCAGCAAGGACCCAGCTGAAGGGTCCAATGAGCTTAAAAAGACCTCCTGACTTCATGGTGTGATCAGACATTATGAAATAGAAGATTCAGATACATTTCAATGTATTTTCTAAATCCATCCAACATACATTTTATCTGTTATAGTCTAATTTTGGATTTTTTTGCTATGGTAATTTATATAATACACTTGAATGAATTAAATGTCACTCCTCAAGGGGCCCACATTGTTTAACAGCATTTTCAGCAGCATGGATGATGGAAGAGACTGCACCCTCAGCAAGTCTACTGATGGCCCCCAGCTGTGTGGTGTGGCCAGCATGCTAGAGGGAAGGGATCCCATCCAGAGGGAACTTGAAAGAATCAAATGCTTTGCATAAAGTGTTAAAACATTGACAGAAATATAGGAGAGAAAGATTACTTGTGAAAGAGGGAAGAGAACCAGGGAATTTATGAACATAAGCCATATTAATTTATACATCTAAATCCTGACCAATGAATCTTAAGTCTAAGCAGACACATTTGTGCTTAGGCAAAAGCAGAATGTGTGTTTCAAAGCTGCACTCTGTAGTAATTTCTCTAAAGGATTGTGGAGTTGTTGATTTTTAAGCAGTTCATTGTGGCCATACAAAATCTACCTTACTGTGATTGTACACAGAGATCACAGTGCTTGTTTCTGTAGTTTGAAATGAAATGTAGCTTTTGTCAGTCAATTTCTTGAGAAAATACTTTCTCTTATCAGTTCAATCATTTCCATGACTGCTTAAAAATGTAAGTTAGTGTTTACAGTTTATGTTCTACTTAACAGACTTGTTTCAGTAAATAATTGTATGAAGCAACCATGAAGGGACATGGTGAAAGAAACATTTCTTATTTTGAAATTGGAAAAGACATTAAAAAAAAATTAATGTCCCTGCTTTGGACTATTTAATAAACATTAGCCTGACATTTATTTGAAGGCAGAAACTCAGGATCTGTCACATTGAGTCAGAAAAACAAACTGTTTGCTAATTC
Source organism: Urocynchramus pylzowi (assembly GCA_013397555.1). Taxonomy (NCBI): domain Eukaryota; kingdom Metazoa; phylum Chordata; class Aves; order Passeriformes; family Fringillidae; genus Urocynchramus; species Urocynchramus pylzowi. The sequence goes on from VZRH01008150.1 coordinate 535,235, forward strand.
TTATTCTTTCATTTTTCAGAAAAATGTAGAAATTTCTTTGTGGATAACTGAGTAAAATCTTTCATGAACGTTTTCTTACTGATTCTTAGCTAGTTTTGTATCTGTTTTCTGACTCTGAGACCTAATATATTCCCCACATTTTTCCTTTTCATTATTAGTTCTTTCTAAACTGGTAAATACATGCAGAAATAGGACTAAACTAATGTTTAACCAGCTTGTTTTGAAGGCAAGGAGATATAAGGTTGTAATGAGATATAATGATGTAAGGGATTTTTTTCTGTTTTGCTGAGACATTCAGTAGGAGTGATGGCATGACTGTATTGCTTCTTGATTGCACTGAAGTGTAAACATAGAAGTACTTTTCTACAATGGAATTATTTTGGATTTTTACAGGAGTGCTCATGTAATTATTTTCTCATCAGGGAGACCCTTGCTATTTTGGGCTGTTTGGTTGGATGCTATACTGTATCTATCATTAATTTTGCAGCAAATAAAAACATGAAGGTTAATGAAGGCAATGATTATAATAAATTCATCTTTACAAGTATCCTGATCAAGGAGCTCAGGACTTTGCTACATCATGCTTATAATTTGCCAAGTCCCAGTTCTTTATGTTTAAATTTCTTCTGAGGAACCACATTTGCATGATAAATCATGTGTATCTGCTTGAGATGGATTTAGATCAAACTCAATTACCCTTGTATTTTAAGGATGGAATGGTCACACCAATGACCTTTAAGCTGCAGTCATTGAGGTGAGGAGCAATCGAGGCATGTTTGTGTAACCGGATTCAGGAGGTTGAAGCAGGAATGCCAAATACGTCTGAAAAGTAAAAGAATCATAGAATTTTTTTAAGGTTGGAAAAGACCTCTAAGAGCATTAAATCCAACCACCATTTTCACCACTAAACCATATCTCTAACTATAAAATCTGCATGTAGTTTAAATGCTTCCAGAGAAGGTGATTCCACTGCTTCCCTGGGTAGTCTGCTCCAACGCTTGACCATCCTTTCAGTCAATACATGTTTCCTAATATCAAAACTAAATCTCCCCTGATGTGGCTTGAAGCTGTGTGATCTAGTTCTGTCACTTGTTACCTGGTAAGAAAGCCTGACCCCCAGCTGGCTAAAGTCTCCTTTCAGGGAGTGGTAGAGGGTCTCTTCCAAGCCTCCTTTTGTCCAGACTAAACAATCCCATTTCCCTCAGCTTCTCTCACAGGACATGTGCTCTCTCATGCACAGGACATGCTCACAGGACATATGGAGCATATGCTTAGGAGGAGTTATCTCAGAGAAGGATGGCAAGAGTTTTTTATTATGTTGTTTTCTTGAGGTCAGATGCAGATTGAAAGAAAGCACTCTAACAGCACTGGTAAAATAGAAATTCTTTTATTCACAGATGCAGATGGACAGAAAGCCATCTTCCCACAATCTGAGCTGGCCAGACTTGTGACAGATATGGTGTCTAAAGTCTTTTCCCTCAGTTCACATGTTTTGCCTCTAAGTATTTCAGTAAAACCATTATTTTAAATAGGTACAAGTGTGATGTTTTATTACACTTGTGTTTGCAGAAATGAACTAGGAATCAAATGCTGCTGGTTATTACTCAATGTGGAAATTAGCAGATTATCTTTCTCCTAATAGCCCTTAATATTCTTTTTAACTGACTATGATCTAGAAGAAAAGCACTGCATACAATCCTGATGGAAGACACAAGTGATTAATCTAAGCAAATTGATTTCATTTGCATTCAATGTAAGCATATTCAAAAGTAGGTCCATATCTAAAGTTCCTGACATTAAAAAAAAAAAAAAAATTGAGGAAACTAATAGAATTATTTGGACTAAAGGGCTCAGGAACTAAAACACAAGAGAGACTTGGAATTTTAGAAATTCAGTGATAAAAAAATCCCACATTAAGGTAGGAAAAATATGTGAGTCTATAGCTTAAAGAATTAATTTTGTAAAGAACCCCAAGAAATTATAAATTTTCAGATAAAAAGGATGTGATAAAACTAGCATTCGAAAAGACATGACACATGACACCTAGAGGGTAGAAAAAAAGTTTTCAAAGGCAAGTTCAAATAGACTTGGAAAACTATTAAAAGAAATAGTAAAGGTCTTGTTCCTCAGAAAAGAAAAAAGGGTGAGAAAATGCAGAAATAAGTAGAGCTAAGAGAGAAGCAAAACTAACAAGGCTGAATGTGTTCAAGTGTGGGGGGACTGGATGATTTCTAACCCCATTTCTGAAAGAGCTGGAACATGAAATTACAGGTCTGGGAGCAAGCATTTAGACTAAATCTAGCAACATAATTGTGACACCTTATTTAAGAATAGGAAATTAACACCTATACTTAAGAACAGAGGAGGGGAAAGTGATCTAACCCACTGCAGGCTTGTTAATCTAATATCAACTGTATCAAAGGATTTAGAATTCTTTAAGAAAACACAGAAAGGATGGTAAGTATAATATAAAATCATGCACAAATCTAGGTTAGCTGAAATAGATCATGCCACAGTCTGTTGAAAGAGATTTTGTAGTTAAATGAAAAGATGGTCGCTCTAATACACAGGGATTTCAGCAAAGTATTTGACATGGTGTTGAAAAGAAAAAGAAGTTAGACTGGAAAGTCAGGAATTGTAAAATGGAGCATATATGTTTAAATCACAGTAAACAGGGAAAATATTGAGTAAAAAGGAGTTATCAGTGGTATTTAAGGATTTCATTAGTCCCCCAGTAAAGAAGTGGGGGAGATACTGATAAAATTTACTGACATTATGATTTTTGGAGTCATCATTTATACAGAAGAATATTTTTCTACAGTATTGAAAGGAATAGATGAGAGATGGCCCTTAGTTCTAGAAAAACAAGGGTGAGATGAAATTCAGAAGTACAAAATACAAAGCCATGCACTTTAGAAATATAGCAACAATTTTCCTCTAAACTGGAATTTCTTCAGGTGGTAATAACAGAGGAACAGACCTTGTAGAACTGACTGAGCACAGGCCAATACGATGTAGCCAACAGAGAAAGGCAAAGAACATCCTTGAACTTCCAAGTGAGATAATCTCTGTATCCCACAGAAGCAAAACTCAGCCTAGATTAAGTTCAGAGTACAGTACAGAGGAAGGACTATGAAATTAAGAACTTTTATCATGAAAAGAGACTGAAACAGCTTGGCTTGTTAACCTTGCAAAATGAAGGCTAGGTAGGGATAATTCTTGCTTTCTGTAAATACTTCAGTGATAATAAACATCCAAGAGGCAAAAGTCTACTTGCAAAAAAAAAAAAAAAAAAAAAAATGGAATTAAACTGGAATAAAAAAAAATAGTTGGAAATTAAAAGAAGGTTTCTGAGAACAAGAGTCTGGAAAAGTGTCCAATACAAGAGGGGAAAAAAACTTAATTAATTCTAAGCTTTGATTAGTTTATGCAATTGGATGTGTAACATAATTGCTCATAAAAGCAGAAACTTAACTCATTAATCTATGAAGGCCTTTCCAGTTCCAAGTTAGTATTTGTGCTGAAGATGATGTGAGGTTTATGACATATGATAATAATCCATCTACATATTTAATGGGAACAATCAAGGCTGTATGGCCATATATCTGATGTCCTTTCTTGCAGGACATTGAAATAATTAGCCAAAAAAAAATTAAAAGCAGCTTGGTTTGCTGAGTGCACACAATTTGTCATTTAGTCAGTGGTTTGTGCTTATTCATTATCATCATCTGACATTCTCTATCACGGACAAATTTTTATGGACAAATGAGCTAAAGCAAGAATGACAATATGCAAAAGGGATCAGAAAATAGAAGGCCTTTTTCTTCCTCTCTTTTATTGTTTGGTTAAGGAGCATGTCACTGTGATCAGCACCCTTGATAAAGTATGTAAATGTTTAGAGCCTGTTATTCCTGGGCTATTGCTTGCATAGTCTTATCATAACAGCAGTCTGATTGAAAGTGTTGGGGATCAGTTCCCAGGAGGAGAAAGCTTAGAATGACTTTTTGGTTCAAATAGCACCATGACATTGTTAGTTCTGGCTTAGTAACTCTGATGTGGATTTTGCCTTCAGTTCATTGAGGTATTTTCAACATTGTATTCTGCTTTTTAATAACTCTAAAGACTCCAAATTGTGCTTGTATCCATTTTAGCATTTAAACAATGTCTTTATCTAATGTGGTCTGAAGATTATTATATTTCTATTCAATATTCCTATATGTTCAAGTTGCTATTTAAAAAGTAAACTGGGCTGGTGTCAAAAAGGAAATTTTTCCAGTTCAAGTGGTTTCAACCAAACAGGGATCAAAGTAGTTTATTTATTTATTAATAGCATAAAGCCAACAAACATTCAGTGAACTCTACATTCAAGACATATTGACGACACAACAGATAAACTGCAATAATCGACACTATCAAAGCTGTTAAACATCCAAATACAAATTTTTAAACACTCTCTTAATCTCAAAGCATTTTATATGAATTATACTCAAATACACACAGGCTAATATTTACATGCACACACTCACATCCCTCACAAATTGTGTGGATTTTGGGCACACAAACCCTCTCCAGGATTCACAGCCCTTACTTGCAGCCCCCTTCTGTGGGAGCTGCAGACGCTCCAGCTGTGCATGTGTCCATGCTGCTCACTGCAACCCCCAATGTAGATGAGGGGAAGAAATGCCCACAAGGCCACAGGAGCACACCCAAAGGGTCCCTGCTACCTCCCCCAGCTGTTCTCATCCAGGGACAAATTCCTCACAGCACCCAGAGAAGGATGCCTGGAATGCACCCTGCCTGGTTTGGGCAGGGTGATGATGCCATGCAAACACTTCTGGCAGGACCAAAACAGATTTTGACAGTTTTTCTTTTTCTGTCTGTCTCTTACTCCCTGTTGTTCCCTATAATTGATATTTTTAGTATGTTTTTTTCCAAGCTTATTGTTTTTCACAATTTTTTATACTTTTGCAATTCCACAGGATAATGGTCATTTTACTGGTTAGCTTTGCTGTTATGAACAAATGGCACTCTGACACTTTGGGGCATTTCAGCTACAGACATTGCTGCACTCACATTCCTGCCTATCCAAGAGGTTGTGTTTCCTGGGAAGATCCCCCACAGACTGTAATTGCAATGCTAAATCATAAACCCCTCCTTAATGAGTTTCTGTCATAATCAGACAGTCTGAATTTTATAATAGAGTACAAACCAAGAATATTAGGTGTATCATGCTATTCTGAATTCTACAAATGAATGTCACAAACAATCAGGCAAAATATTATGGCTGAAACAGAGGTGCTCCCATAAAAGTCTGAATAACAAATGATTAGTTAGACAAGTATTGGAGTTCAAAATGTGGAAAGGCAGAGCACTATTTTCTTCAGTACTTTTCACTTGAAATTCTGTGACAGGAGAATTTACCAGTCACTCAGTCAATAAGTCAAAAATTACTTACGTTTTCTGGTGAAATGTCTGACACAAGTAAGGTCTTTAAATTAGATCCTTTTTATGAATCAGGTTAAGCATCCAGAATCTAATCAGCACTTTTCAAATCTTCAGAATACTGTCTATAAAGAGCAAAACAAAACAAAACAAAACAAAAAAACCCTAATGGGAAATCACAGAAAATTTACTAGAGTTTTCTGGTGCTTTGTTGTTTTTTGGGTTTTGTTGTTGTTTTTTTTGTTTTTATTTTTGGGGGTTTGGGGTGTTTTTTGGTGCTGTTGTTGTTGTTGTTTGTTTGTTTGGTTTGGTTTTTGTTTCTTTTTTTGTTTTAATTAAAAACTCTTCTTATTCTTTCAAACTAAGACCAAATGAGTGATCCTGAAGGATCATGTAAGAGAGTAAGAGAATGTTTAATGTTACAGAGTCATCACCCCTTATTTTACAGTATTTATACTTGTATAAGAAATTCATGTTAGAGTACAGAAGGCACCTAAACTGTATGTGGTATGGCACTTGGGAACAGATTAAATACCTAACTAGTCAGCACAGTAATCTCTAGCAAAGGAACAGATTCACTCTTTGGAAGATTAACCTACTCCCACACACTGGTTTATTAAGACCAGTTAATTTCTTCCCCTAGAAATATTCTCCACTACTACTGCTGAGGAGAAAAGAATTTGAGCTAGTGCTTTTTAAGGAGTTACTTTTTTTCCTTAGACTTTGTGTGTCATTTCTGTGTTTGTACACTTTTGCCTGCAACAGAATTGGTAATAGCTATCCAATCTAGCCCCTGGGATGAGCCAGACAAATAAGCTTTCTGTTCTGCAAAGAGTTCTAGAAACTAGTGTCCAGATCCTTTCTTGTTTCTGCTCTATTTAACAGACCATCCCTTTTCTGTGCCAGATACATACTTATCAGGGCAATAAGATTTTTCTTCTCTTATCTCCAGTCCTGCAGTGCTCAGTCAAGTCCTGTTGTCCTCTTATATGTGTAACTCCCACCAAGATCAGGTGAAAATTAAGAGTCAATATTTATTCCTCCTCATGACTTGCATACAAAGTCATTCAGATTAAAAGTGTAACATGGCATCTCTCTACCCGTCAAATTAGGTCCTTCCTGCAATGATATAATAATTTGTGATTAACTTTTAAGATCTCAGAGACCTAACAATTGAACAGAGACAAGAAGCAAGATGCTCTTAAGTCAGTAGTGATTTGGGGTATGTAGCTCAAGGCTTTTATTTCCTGGAGGACAGAGTTTCTTGTTCATTGAAATCTGCCTCGCAGGAGTTGCAGTTCTTAGCAGGTTTTTTCTTTATCAGTTGGAGAAAGTGCTGTGCAGTAGTTGTAAGCAAGTGATGTTGGAGGTTAAAGCTGGGTCTGTAGTAACAACCTGTATATGGAGAAATTCACACTTAAGACTGGAGGCCCAGTTCTCTCTCAGTCTGTTCCCACTTACGATAGTTGGTATTCTACTGGAATTAAGGATTGACTCAAGACTGAAGATTTGAATTAAAATTCAAGATTAAAAATTAATAATTAAATTCTCTGAGAATAAATTTACATTCAAAAGTGTGCACTAGCCCTGTTGAGCTTACTAGGGATGTTATACTGCACCTTAGATATCATGCATACTAACATATAAGTTAATATATGTAACTGGTTTCATTGGTATTAGTAGGAATATAATTTTTTTCTTTTACAGTTATTCTGTCATCTTTCTATTTTACCTGCTTCTCGCTGTAGCCTTAGAGTCTGGATTCTGACAATAAGGGCCTAAACATTGTTGATGCAGTGCTGCCCTTCTAGCAGGGCCATTAGCTATTCCTGTAATGCAAACTAAAAATAAACACAGTCAGGGACTATTATTGCCCTATTAACCATAAAATACAAGCATATTGCCTGAAAATGAGCAACAAGTTGCTGCATTAGGACAAGGTGGCCTGATGTGAACAAAAACAAGACATAAAGCAAAAAGAAAAAAATTCAAGTTACATAGTCTTCCTTCTCTTATAACAGAAAATTCTGGGTTTTTTGTTCTCTCCAGCCAAGACTAATGCATTACCTTTTTCAGAAGCTGAGACTTCCTGTCACACTCCCATCAATGAGTAGATATCAGAGGAGCATTGCAGCATTAAAGACCTTTCTTGTGGGTCTCCATTTGTAGCAATAACATAGCCTTATCTACCTAAATCTTGATTAAAGTGAGATGAAGAAAATGCATATTTCATTCCTAATATGCTAAATCATGATCCCTTCTCTGTGGTGACAGTGACAGGACCCAAGGAAAGGGCCTGAAGTTGCCTCAGGGGAGGTTTAGTTTGGATATTAGACAAAGGTTCTTCCCCCAGAGGGTGTTTGGGCACTGGAAAAGGCTCCCCAGGGAAGTGGGCACAGCACCAAACCTGGCAGAGTTCAAGAAGTGTATGGACAATACTTTCAGGCACGTGGTGTGACATGTCTATGACATTTCTCTTTCTTTTGTTCTTTTTTTTTTTTTTTTCTGATAGAGTAGGAATGAAATATATTTTTAAGGAAACAAGATAACAAAGTAAAGAACTACTGTTTCTATGTTACTTCCTTTAATTCTCTTCTTCAGTTGCTTTTCATACATGCTAAAGAACAAAAAATGTGTACATTGGCTACAAAATCCCTTTGGGGTGCCCAGATAAAACCAGTCATGTAGGAAATAGAATAATTAATCTAAAAAAAAAAAAAAGTAACATGAATGGATCAAGTAGACAATAGGTACATTTTCTGGTGACAAAAAATCTCCTGTGACATTTGCATAGAAATGGCCTTAATATATATATTTGTGAATATAACCCACACTGTTCAGCATGGAATGTTTTATTAATAATAGTTTTTAAAGACAGTGAGCATGGGAGGGGATAGATCAGGAAATAAATAATAGATACTACAGAAATGGCCCTGAGATGGGTAGCTCTTCCCTTTATAAATATTACAAGCAACCCACAATCCCCCAGGTAAGAACACAGTATTCAACACGTTTAATGATGAACAACAACAAAAGAAGAGCATTTTAATTTAACATGGGAGTCAGTTCCAAGTCTATCAGTTGGCTATCCTGAGAAGTGTATTACAACCCTTATATTGCTGATAGTGAATTCCAGTATATTTTTATCCTTCATTACTGGAAACTGACTCTTGCAGTAACAGCTTTGCATCATTTTATTGGGGATGAAATTACCTGGTATTTTATGTATCATCAATATCAGATTAAAGTGTCAGTAGTGAATTTTGTGCCATGTTGCTGCTTGATACAATAATGCTACTAATAATATCTGAAATTATGACTTCTTTTCCCCACACAAAAAGAGTTAATTTCAGAAGGGTGGGGGGGACATAATTACATAATTTTTTCCTGTATTCCCTTTTTTAAATAAATATTCTTTTGACAATAAACATATTAACATAAATTAAAAATTTTTAAAAAAAGTGTGCAAAGGAGTTGGTACCTGATGTGGTCCAAACATCCCCACACTGAAGGATGAGTCAGTGACTAATTGAGGTGTTCTGATCTAGCTGGCAGGGCTTGAATGTACGTTTTTAGCGTTGCAATAGCTTTTAGAGTAGTTGGCCTAAATCTCTTCCCCAGAGGCTGGCATTAATTCTGTGAACATAAGAGCACTGTTAAAGGGTCAGGGCAAAAATCCACCTCACTCAGGCTCCAACACTGACCAGCAGCAGGGACACAGGAGGTGTGTAAGAGCAGGGCAGCATATGGTGCCAGATCCCTGGTATGTTCCTTTGCCAGCAGTGACTTGTGCCTCTGGGACTGCCTGAATGGAAGGTGATGCTTTTTTGTTTAATAGAATCCTGTCAGTTTTATGTCATTAATTTACCTCATCCTTTTTTAATCCAGAGAGGCTTTAGGCATCCACAGTGTCTTGTAGCAGCCACACATTCGACCTCTATGTCTTGCTTTTAATCTGTTACTTGTTAATTTTATCTGTTGGTCTTAGCATAGTTTCTACTCATTTGATCCACTCTGTATTACTGGTAGTTTATAGAGGTATGTCATATCCTTTCCTCAGTGACTTCTCCAAAATAAAGGGGTTATTATGTTTAGATTTTCACTATTATTGGTCCTCCTTACTGTGCTTCTCTGTATCTTTTCCAGTATTGCTGTACTCTTTTGGACACAAGGGAACAACAAACTATATTAAAGACACCTTAGGGGACTTAAATAGTGGCATTATAATGTTTTGTCTTTTGTTTTCTACTCCTTTCCAAGCGATTGTTAATTCTGCCTGCTTTTGGCAGCCATTAAACACTAAGTATTGGAGCTAATACTTTGGCAGAGCTATCTTCTGTAACTTCAATGTTTATTTCCAGTACAGGAACAGCTACTTCAGAAGCTGTCACAGTGAAAGCAAGATCACTCCCAACACAGAGTGAAGATTTCTTTCCCACAACTCTGCTTCCCTGTCACATCATTTTTACTAGTGAAGCAGAACATGGACAGAACTGCTCTTTGTAGCAGACACAGGCCTATAGATTATAAGATAAATATCTCCAAGGTCTGTTCCTTTGGAGTCTAAGGAGTCAGAGAGGAACATCCAAAATGAGCCTTTTGATTTGAAACTAAGTATGGCAAATGACTGAATGCACCTTTGTGCCAGAGGGGTGGGATAGGCAAATGAGCAGGAGCTGCTGAATATACCTATCTCAGTGTGTGAATACACTGAGATAGGTGTAGAGAAGTCTTTCCATAGCTGTTTTGCCAAAGTAAGAGGAGGAGTCACGGGAGCAAATAAGACTGAGGTAGTCCAGTTAGACTTGCTAAAGAGGAAGAGCACTGAAAAGTGGGTTCTTACAGCTCCTCTACTTTCTCACAAAGAGAAGATGTACATATTGCCAGTCTGATCCTGGAGACCCTATGAAATGGGACAGGTATTGCAAGTGGAGAGCCAAATGTGGCATGGTGGAGTCCCCCTTCTCCTGCCAGCAGCACATGCAATGTCATATTCAATAACTTCCTTTAGATGTGTTGAGCAAATATGAAATACTAGAATCTTAACCCAAAGAAAGGTCGAGGAGGCCTTTTCTGGCACATAACAAAAGAGCATTTGATGATGGTGGTACAGACTATTACCATGATTTATCCATGATAAGGACAGAGGCTGATTGCATTATGATGTTGTGGGGAAGATTTACAACTTATTCAATCCATGGAGTATTGAAAACTGTCACTGATAGTGATCTCTCAACCTCAAAGTTGGGGTTTTTCATCTAAAATTTCACAACTGAAGAATGTTAGTACCAAGAAATTAAGCTCATATTTCTTTTAATGCTATAGTTTAAAATTGAGACATCTGAACAGAAGTGTAGACACATGTGTGTAGCTCACTCTCTGGATGGATGGCCACTCAGTGGAGCCTCATGAAAAAACCCTGTCAGAGAGCCAGGAGGCACCTGGTGTCATATAACACCATCTCTGGGCTGAGAGATACATCAATGCCTTTTGGGAACCAGCTGGAAGCCAAATAAGATACTCCATAGTGCCTAAAATAAATTCACCCCCCATACTTAGGATATTGAATACCACTCTTAGCCCATATGGTCTGAGGATATTGGATAATGATTCAACTTTCTAGATGCATGATTTAAATACATTAAGAGATTAATTTATTTATGGCTGAGGTATGTTTTTTTTTTTCCTGCTTGGCCATAAGTCACCACTCCTAAGATCATGGATTTAATATAGGTTCTGTGTGTTTTCTACAGCCTTGGGCAGAAGTTTTGCATGTACTAGTTCTTTCTCAAATGGTATTTCTGTCTGTTTGTAGCAAACTAAATTGCACCCCTAGTCACCTGTCAGAGGAATCTTTCCCTAAAAAACAAGGACTCTGTTCACTATGTCTCTATTGATTATGTGGCAATTTAGACACATAGCACACCTGCATGCACATTCCTTTAGATTCTGGTTTTGGTGTCTTCATTTTGAATTGAGTCCACTCCTCTTATCTGGCTTCCTGCCAACTGTTTCTTTTTCCTGTTTTTTCAGGTGATTCCTTTTTGCACCAGTGACTCAATTGCAATGCATGCTTTACTTCTCTGCAGAGAGTGGCATTCACAGGACTGTAGTTCTAAATCATCAATATTGTGGTTAGCCTCAAATTCAGTTGGGGACACCAGGTGTAACTCAGCTATAGCTGAAGTTCAACAGCTAATTCTACACTTAAAAATATTGCAGACAAACCTCTATCAATTTGTGAAGGGTGGCAAACACATACATGCACACAGAGTAAAACCACATGTGATGATATTCAGGCAGTTCAGTTTGAGATCAGGTCTTCATGCATTCTCCTTAAATCCTTATATGATAACATATTGCTCAATGAGCCAGCTGCAGCTTCAGACCATTGGGATGACCCTGTGTGGCCAGACCAGAGCTTTTAGGGCCTGTCCTACATCAAGGTGTGGTCTCAGCAGCCTTTGTGTGATGTCATTTCCAAGGACCCTCACTCAGACTTGACAGCTGGAATCCTTCCAGGAGATTTTCCCTTGCAAATCCAGGACTGGGTATGAGAAAGGAGAAAGAATTTGCTTTTCCCTGTGTCCTGTTAGCACTGGGTTATTTTACTATTATTTTAGCCATCCTTTCAGGATCCCTTTCCCTAACCCTTCTGTCTGTCCTTCTGTCTGTCTGTTCAATTAACACATTAAACAACAGGATATTAAATGGGCATCTCTGTTCTGAGCTGGTTTCTTTTGCTTCTTGTTCTTTGTTTATCTCTCTAAAGTTGACACCCAATCTAGTCAAAGGGCTGGCCTCATTTACAAGCACACAAAAATTGTCAGATTCTGAATTAGGTAGAAGAGTAGGGATACTGTTCAGAAAAATCTGTTTCAACATTTCTGTTGACTTCCACATTTACTGTGGATTAAAATTCATGTTGTCTAGGAAAGCCATTTTCTTTTGCAGTCTTGAGACTCTTCCTGCTAATAACAAAGATATTCAGATTTATGCTGAAAAGCAAGGCAAACATTCTACTTTCTCCAGCTTGCTTGTCTGGAAAAAGTGCCCTCACAAAGTATGTTGTGGAAAAAGTTTCTTCTTCTCAAATTTGAAGCAACTTTTCTACTTTACAAGGTTTCTGCTGTTCAATATTTTCTTGTAGGTATATTCTTATGACAATTTTTTTTTTTAGTTTATGTTCCAAAAAGAAGGAAAAGCAAACAAAAACATTTCCTTAGCTGTTTGCTTAGGCAAACTGAACTGGTTTTGCACAGCACCAGCATCATAACCATAAGCCAAGGAAAATACAAACATTGATAACTATGAGCTTCCTATCAAGAGTTCTGTGAGTGTACAGCTGAAAGCTGAAGACTTGTGGTAAGAGAAGAACACAGAGCAGGACATGAAGAAATAGCAGGGCAGAAGAACCTCATCAAAGGAGAAGCAGGGAAGATGCTTATTGGAATCACATTTCCCCATTTGATTTTTTCTCAGATTTGCACAACTGGAAACACCCCTTTTCTCAGAACAAAAGTCATGAGCTTTGAAAGTTACATTGGTAAATAATTCACCTCTCATTTTCATGTTTTTGTGTGCTCCTCAAGAAAAAACCCAAGAGGAAATGTTGCAAAAAGCATTGTTTATGGGGGTTCCATGGTGTCTGATGCTCTCCAAAGTGGAGATGCATGATTAATTTTTGCTGCTAAGAAAAGTTGTCCTTTCAACTTGCTTTTCTCTTCTGGAAAGTCAGCTAAAGGATATTAAAAGTGGAGTTGGTGGGATGAAGCCTCAGTACAGTAAAATCCATTATATCTAAAAGGAGACACAGAAAGATCAAAGAGGGAGCTAAATGTGTCCTGAAGTACTTCAAAAGGGGGCTCACTTAGGAAATATTGATCATCTCAGGATAGAAGTGGAAAATTGGCCAGCTTTGACTGAGAGAATTGAAGAAGCTGTTGCATAGGTGGAAGACTTGTTGAGCAAGTCTTTCACTCTATGCTCATAATTGTTATTATTTGCAGCTATGTGAATTAGTGTATGAATTAGACACCACCCTGCCACCGGTGTTTTGAGGTGCAATCCATTTTATCCAGAGCTGATGTTTTTAGTTCTGCTAGTGTTCCTAAATACAGAGGTCTCCTTTGTTTTCTAATTATGTAAAGTACACTTTGCTGCCTTTCATTTATACTTCATTTTGTAACAAATTTAAAGAACAACTTTCTGATTTGGAACATGAATACCACAAGGACTGGAAGAGATAACAGGTACAACATTGCTTGTAAAAAACTTCAGAGCTTTGACATACAGATATGCACAGAAATACATATAAATAGCTAAGGGTATATTGCATATTATATATTAATATTGTATATAATGTCTAATGTAATAGAAACATAGAATAGTTTGAGTTGGGATGGATCTTGTAGGTCATCTAGTTCCAACCCTCCTTCCATAAGCAAGGAGACCTTCCAGTAGACCAAGCTGTTCCAAACCCCATCCAACCTGGCCTTGAACACTTCTAGGGATAGGCCAATATCTGTAATTATATACAATGAAAAAATTGGTGTAATTATACATAATGTAGTGCAAAATCATGTCCCCTGAATTAAGGGAGAAGCAAAAAAGAAAGCAAAAAAATATATACTAAAAAAGAGGGAGATAAATATACATAACAAGCATTTCAATAAAAACCTAACAAAAGAAAAATCTCCATCCCACCCGTACTGCAACAGAATGGAACTTGTCTCCTCCTGGCTCTCTTCAGCATTGCTCCCTGCTTTCAGTGATGGTGGATTTGCAACAACCTTCCAGGAGGAAGCAGCAGCACCCAGGGTTTCAGTGCTCTCACCCCTCTGAGCAGCAGGTGAGGGGGAGGCAGAGAGCTCTGACAGTCTGCCCGGCCAACACCTGCCAAATTTGCTTTCTGCCTGCTGAGACTGAAGCTGGCAAAAACCTTCCAGGTGAGGAACCTGGAGACCTGTCAGTTTGCCTTTTCCCAGTGGAAAAATTGAATATTTGTTCACAAAATAATTTTTTTAAAAAATCAATTTTTCAAGAAGGGCATGTTGTCTCAGAAAATCCTCCTGACTGAATGTTCCCAAATACCTTCAATGAGGATTTGCATCAGCTGCGGAGGCAGCATACAAGGACTGCAAAATAGGGACTTTCTGATGGTTTAATGAGAGTCTGTGGCTGGAATTTCTCACTCCCCACAGAATTTATGAATACACCCCTCTACCTCCCACTTGAAGGTGTGCATGGCTGTGAAAACAGTATGATTTGGATGAACAAAATCCAATTTGAGCAGGATCAGACAGCCAGAAGAGGACTCATTGCCAATGAGATGTTATGTAAAGATACCTGGTGCATGCATAAAAGAAGCAAAAATAAAATATAAAATAAAATAAATCATATATCCTGTTTAAAATTTCTTTGACTTTAGTGAATAGAATATTACTGCTGACCTGAGCAAGAGCCTGGGGGGATGCTTCAGAAAAAACATTTTTTTTACTTAGGAAGTCTGATTTTTGAATTGATGCATTTGGATTATTTATCTAAGCAAATGCAGGGATTTGTATGTTAAGCATTCACAAATATTCTATTTTTCTATTAATAATCTTATTATTTGGATTAAAAAATCCAAAATAAATTCACAAATGTTAAAAATTTACTTCTCAAGTGAAAATAAACAGGAGCTGCATTTACTGCAATAAATCATGGAAGAAGATTTTTTGTCTTAGATGAATCCATGAAACACTCATGATTTTTAAGGTCAATTTCCTTGACAGCAAAAGCAACATCAATGAAAAGAAGAAATTAACATAGTGCCAATACAAAAACCAGAACAAATTGAGTATTCAGTGTAAAAACATGAGAGTATAATCCTGCTTCCAGTGGAGCCATAGGATGAGGTTCTTAAATCCAATGGATCTGCATGGGCAAGAAGGATGTGATGTGCTTTGAGCTGTCTTGATGGCATCAGTAGTCATCCCCGTGGAGAAGGTTTTAAATATTTATATGTATATATATATATATGCACACATATATGGAGATACAAGGATGTGTTTGTGTGCTTATACAAAGAACTCCTTTGCTGAAATAAAAGAGAACTTTATTCTTATTTCCTCAAATATTTTCTAAGCTACAAATATAACCTGAGAACTCTCAGGCAGCTCCTTATTTTAGTTATCCTAAACTATATCCTATATAGTTTAAGAAATGAGAAATTTTTGTTTTATAATATGGCATTTAAAAAAGATTAAAGCTTTCCAAAACCACTTTATTAAGAAAATATCTAGTGGCAAGTGTTGAGCTACTTTTTAATTTTTCTCAGAATAATATCACTAAAGCAATATTTAATAAAATCCAGTTAGTGTATGATATAAAATATTACTTTCAATACAGAATTTAGATTATTTTTCTAATTTTTTTTAGCATGAAGGCAGTTATAGTCAGCATGTTCCTCCACATGTGTCTTCAGTGTTAAAGAACTTTTTTTTTTAACTTTAGAAGACTAGTTTTTTAAGTGATGCATTTGGATTTTCTGCTTAAGAAAATGTTCTATTCATGTGTTTAACATTCAAAAAATATTTTCTTTTGCTTTAAATAGACTAAATCTCAAACTAGAATAGGGCAGCAATAAACCTGAAGGTTTGCAGCTGTGGAAAGAAACTTCTTGTATTCAGGACAATGTGTTTAGCATCTTGCAGCTCCATAAAATGGCAATTCTGTAGGCCATTGTTGTTATTTATTATGTTTTATTGCATTTCACACAGCCTCACGAGCCCATTCTGACAGAGTTATGTACTGCTGGAAGACAGTCTACCTTCAAAAAGTCTTTTATTCTAAATAGGACAATAAATGAAATCAACATACAAAGAACATGAGCGGAGGAATGATATATAGAAAACTAAATGTGTGGGCTTGTTGCTAATAATTTAAGAGAAAATGAGTGTTGGACTCTATTTTCCAGAATTTTTCTGGATTTTGTACACAAAATAGCACTTATCTAAAATCTGTAAACCTCCTGGGGAAGAAATAAGGATTTCTTTTCATAATTGCAGATGAATATCCGGCCAAACAAGGTACAGGATTGTTCTTACTCACTCCTTTTCTCTCAGGACAAGGGTGTCACCACCTGTTCTTCACTTTTCTGTATTAATACTGCCTACAGGTGTTATTTTTCCCTTTCCAGCTCAGACAGAAAGGTACACACCAATACAAGGAGTAACCACAGCAGGGGAGGGGTGGATCAACACCTGGCAACCAGCACATACCTGGATGAACATTGGAGCCTGTTGGCTCCTTCTCCTCCACCTGTGCCATAAAAGGTGCATTGTAAATTAATTCAAATGTAGGTGCATTGCAAATTAATTCAAATGTAGACATCTATCAATATGCTTTCCTTAAAAGAAGCCCTCATGGAATCATAGACAATACCCTTCACTACATTATATATTCCTACCCCACAAATCCTGTCATTCTTTTCTGGAGAGAGGCAGTTCAGCAGATTTGCATTTAGTTATATTTGCTGCATTCTCTTTCTCTTTAGGACAACAAAGAAATATCCTTTTGATGACTCATAAATTTTTAATGATCTGTGTGAACTGTAGAACTGTATTTCAATACTGGTAGTTTTTCATCCTTGATTGGCCAGTGTGAACTATAAAACATCAAATCTCGTTTGTCAGTCTCTCAGTCTTGTGCTGGAGTATCAGAAATTGTGTGGCCAGCAGGACCAGGGCAGTGGCTCTCTCCTGTACTGGTCACTAGTGAGGCCACACCTCAAATCCTGTGTCCAGATCTGGATCTATCACAAGAGGAAGGACATTTTGGTGCAAGCACATATCTGGAGAAGGGAAATGGAGCTGGTGAAGGGTCTGGACCACAAGTTTGATGAGGAGCAGCTGAGGGCACTGAGGGTGTTCAGCCTGGAAGAAGAGTCCCAGGGAAGACCTTTTCACTCTGTACAACTCCCTGAAAGGAGGTTGTGGCAAGGTGGGTGTCAGTCTCTTCTCCCAGGTAACAAATTACAGGACAGGAGGAAACAGCCTCAAGTTTTACCCAAGGAAGCTTAGATATTAGAAAACAATTTTTCACTGAAAGGTTTGTCAAGCATGTGAACAGGCTGTACAAGGAAGTGATGGAATCATCACTCCTGGTAGAGGATCATCATCCCTGGAGGGGATCATTTGAGGATGTGATTTAGTGGTGAACATGGCATTGCATGTTTAGACTTCATGATCTTAAACATATTTTTTCTATGTAAATGATTCTATGATTCAACAGCGAGTTTCTGCAGCCCCAGAAATCACTCACAGTCCTGGGTTTGCTGGTGCAGCTAAAGGAGATGTGATCTGCCAAGGGCAAACACTCTTCTCATGTGGCTGTCACATCTCAAAAACCTTAGCTGCAAATTTCCTGTGTATTAAATCACTGGCAGACAACAATATGAGGTCTGGAAGGTCTTCTTACTTAATTCTTTTGTTGAGCATTATTTATTAGGTCATATGTTATTGCTGTTTCTTCCTCTATTTTTTTTTTTTCCCTTCCAATTAAACATCATTGAGGAAAGAACCTTGGTAGGAAACTTGTTTGATTTTAAAGAGCTCTCTGGAAAGAGTGCAACATAAGTAAAATGACTGACCACCATGTCAGAATGGCTGGCATTAGAAAGGACTCTTGAGATCTTCTACTCCACATCCTGTCCTACCCAAGCAGGATCTACAAGAGCAGGTTGCCCAGCTCTGTGTCTAGTCAGGTTTTCTCAATTCCAAGGAAGGTTCAAAGGACAGTGACTCCACAACATCTCTGGACAGAGTGTGCTAGTGCTTGATCACCCTCACAGTAAACAAAAAGAGAGCTTCCTTTAGTTCAAGTGGAATTTTCTACTCTTGAATTTGTGTCCATCATCTCTTGTTGCATCAGTAGGCACTACTGAGAAGGAACTGACTCTGTCTACTTTGTATTTGCCTCATCAGGTATTTAGGCATATTGATAAGATCCTTTCTTTTCTCTTGGGTGAACAATCCCATCTTTCAGACTCTTCCCATATGAAAGATGCCCCAAATTTGATAATTTTTGTGGTTCTGCACTGTCTTGCTCTTATAGATCCATCAGATTAGTTCTCAAATTGAGGTGAGCACACTGGTCACAGAAGTCCAGATGTGACCTCTTTGGTGATTAGAGGTGAAGGATCATCTGGATCACCTCCCTCAACCTGTTGGCAACACTCCTAATGCAGCCCAGGAGGCTGCTGGCATTGTTTTGTGGTGGGGATGCATTGCTGGCTTATGTTCATCTTGTTCTGCACCAGGACCTGGATCTCCCTTTCTGCAGAATTGCTTTCAGGCCAGCTGGCTTCTTGAGTATTGGTGCCTAGGGTTATTTATCCCCAAATGTAAGTATCTACAGAAGGACTGGTGGTTAGCCAGCTGCAACCTGGAAACATTCTCAGACTGAACAACTGAGATAATTCCGTGATCATTTTTTATTCTACACAAGACGAGCAAAATTCCAGGAACTAGAATCAGTTCTAATATTTTCACTCACAGATCAAAAAGGAGATTCTGGAAATTTCCTACTAAGGAAAAGTAGTATTCAAATTCCAGATAATTACACAGGGAAGATTATCACATCTTGCTGGAAATTAATATAATTCAAATATGCAGTCAAACAGTGCTTGTTAGTGCTGCATGATGGTTGGGTGAATCCTAAATATATGAACAGGTCATTCCTACATCTCCATGACAGTGGCTGAGGATAACTGCTCTCTTGTCAGATCTTGATGCAGGGACTTTTCTTTCTGCTTTGCATACCATTTAATAATTTTGATACTGTTACTATTGGCCATTGTTTGTACTTCTGGAAAATTAGTTGGGCAGCTTGAATGCAAGTAGGAAGAAAGGACACATGCCTCATCCTCCTCTCACCAGTACAGTATAACTGATTTCAGTAGGTTTAGTCCTGAGCAACTGCAGTTAAATAAGAGGTGAAAGAAATGCATAAACTGTCTGAAATGCAGTAGTCTCATATAAGGTGCTTGATACCTGGAAAATAGGCAGCAAAAAGCTGAAGTCTGTAAACTCATTGAAAAAAAGCATTATAACCTCCTTTAGTTTGTGTAGAATTTCATTGTCCTCTGATGGGAGGTTAGGCTATGTAAGGAATGCAGAAGTAGGCTCTAAATCACCTTTCAAAAAATCTATTGACTGTTGTCCTTAGAGCAGTTGGTAATTTACTTCCTTTCCTTCAGGTGACTTGGTAGCCTGGTGCTGCAGCTCTTGATTTGCTCTTCCTTGCAAGAGTGTAAAGAAGGAGTCTCTGGAAGGCAGTTCACTGCTGCTTGAGTCCTCTGTGTCTTATTGTTAGCAAAAGTAGCATGACCTTACATAATGTGACACATGATAGAAGAAGTAATGTGACAAGACATATCAGACAGGCCATGCTGCACACAAGATATATGACACATCTCATCTGAAACAAATATTGCACCTAGCAAAAATAGTACTTTAAAAGGCACTTTACTTTTTCTCCCTACCCCTCAGATTGTTGACAGATATGACGGTCATTACAAAGACTTTAAAACCCTGTCCTGCATAATACAAAAAGCTCAACAAATTCTCTAAGCTAATGTTTAAAATGAGAAGATTAAAATCAGAGATATAACAAAACACAAATATTTTTGGGGTTTTTTTGTGGTTTTTTGTGGCCAGAAGGAGAAGATTGTAGAATTTTTTTCTGTGTTGGGCTGTCAGATCAATTGTACAACTAATAGCACAGAGCAACCATTGCAGTCAATTGGAAATAACACAAGTGAGATTTCATTAGTCTGGGTCACTGTGATTGGAAAACCACTTGCAAAGCCAGGACTTCTGTGAATTAGTAAAAAAAACATACTGAAAATGATACCATATACTTTGTACAGACTGGTCAACCGCAGCTCGAGTTTTTTTCAAAATTTGTTATTGTGTATTTGAAAACGTGCTGCATTTGAAGATTTTAAGAGCAAATACAATAGGTAAATAAAGTGCAATAAATAGATTAACTGGTATTACATGAGACCAAGCTCCAGTGACTAGCTATTGCTCTACTTCACAGAAACCTCCATGCTTGAGATAAATTCTAAAACAGAGGAATTATTTAGATTCTTTTTTATCAGTTTACATATACTTGACCACCTTAATCTAAAGAGTGGCAAGAACATTCTAAGAATGAATAAACAAAAGTTGAAAACATCTTGGCTAACAAAAAAACCCCATTATTCCTACTTGACGGAAAGGAGATCTGTGACTTTTCAATAAATTGCAGAAGGTGGCATACAGAATTGCAGCTGCTTCATCCACACTGGCATCTGCTTTGATCAGAGCATGGGGATGAAACCATGGGCCAATATGTTGGGCTGTCCAACCCACATCACTGCATTTTGGGCATTTTCTTTGGACCTGTTAAGACTAGGGGCAAATGAGTTGGCTGCAGGATAACAAACCTGAGGTTAAGTTAACTGACCAGGACATGGAAAACTATTGGACATGACATGAGGACCTGCTGAATGTGACAAACAACAAAAGTATCTGACAAAAGTTAAAGATGAATCTGTGAGGAATAAATGGAGTTCCCATGTAGTTAAGGCAGTTTCATAAGAAGCAGCCAGACCTCACATATAATTGTAGGGGACCTTTGGGGCCTTTGGGGACCTTTTACTGAGAAAATATTTCAAGGGGAACCCTTGGAAGCACCTCGGTTAACATATCAGTAATATCATACTAGGCTGTGATTACCTAGATAAAGGTATCAGAAATACCTAAATTAAATTATGGCTGAGAGAAACCCAGTGAGTAGGAAAAGTAATTCACTTATCTGGGAGGAGGTAGGGAGGTGCAAGGACAGTGAAAAAGAGGATCAAGAAATAAGAACATGGTCAATACAATACTCACATCCTGTGACTGATGATGTCTGGGGGTATCTGCAGGGCAGCACTACACTTGATCACCTCAATTATGACAATAAATCATATCTGTCTTTTTGCCAGTGCCATACAAATCAAACCTTATTCTCACATCAAGAAGACTTGGGTGATCCTTACCAAGCTGGGTGGTTTTCCCAGCTTTAGACAAACACCCAGGTGGATGGAACCAGTACCCTGCTGTCAGGGCTTTATTGTCTGCTCCAGGCTGGCAGAAGCAGCATCTGCCCAGTGCTTCCAACCAGTGCCACCAGCAGTATCCAGGGCTGTGCCTGCATCCCACATTGACTGCAGGCATCATTCATGCCATGTGAGATCAGCAATGAGTAAAAAGATAATTAATTGAAGGCTGTGAAATTCAATATTTTTTTTCCCAGATTCCTACTAGTTATCTACCAAAACACAACTCTACTCATAAATTCATCTTTTCTTCTATCATTGATTCCAGTATGCTTTTCTGTGGCCCTGCTGTATCACCAGTTTCACACCTACCAGAACCTGTAAAGTGAGGTTGGTAGTTTCTCATTGCTTTGCTGCAAATGGCTTTTTATTGTTCTGGATGAGACACCACTCCGGATTTGGGGTGTATGAATACAAATTTTGGTCATAAATGAAAGTCATGGCAGTAATGTTTTTCCAGGGGCTCATTTCTGTCTTGCTGCTACTTTGAGTGACACCTGACATTTCAATTTGTTTCCTGACCTCTATATGCTGGAGACAAGGAATATTTTGTGATTTAACAGGTGAGAATATGATGAGAACAACTCAAGTAGTATTATGACTTGCTATATTTTTTGCTATTTAATTTTCTCCTTGTGAGCATGAACAAGCTTTGGGCAAAAATGGGGGACAGCTCTTTATGAGTTAATATTTGACAATTCTGTATCAAGTAAGACCTCATCATCACTGAGACTTCTCTTGGACTGCTAACACTGTTTAGATAATGTATCAAAATGCAAACATTCTAGAAGAGGGATTTTACAGAAAAATCATCCAAGCTGGATTAAAATATTTACAAACAACAAAAATTGGACAGGGAGAAACACAAGTCTATTATTTTCTTTTCAATTATATTGCTGCTACAACCAGTAGCAGCAGTAGGAGTTTTGCAAACTCCTGTGGGTCACATCCTGTGTACTATGAGAGAGGACAGGATTTATTCTTCTTCATAACATATCTTCATGTGTTTTTCTGTTATTTATCCCCCTGGTTTTAAATGGCAAAATTTCACTAATTTAAGGAAAGATTCTTCTAGTTTATACCAAAAAAGGAACAGAAAATCAGAACTTTGACTAACAACCCCTATACTAGGGTCTACTTTTACTCAAGAAGATAAATACTAAATGGGAGTTCATAATGTATTTTTGTCTCTGAATCAGAAAAAGAATATTCTGGTATATGCCAGTCTGTATTATAATTTCTTTATTGGCATTTATTACCATTAATAACTTGAGCTAGTTGTTCAATATTAATATTATTTGAGAAGGGGGTTTTGTGTGTGTTCTTTCTCTCCCTTTTTTAGTTTTTAAAGACTCTCTTGAAGATTATTTTGCTTATTTTTAATATGTTTGCTGCTAGAATAAAAAAAACCCATAAATTGAAGGCAAGAATGTCGTTTTCAACTGGTATAGAAATTATTAGCTAAACCTCACTGCCTTAAACCATAGCTGTATGTAATTTCTCTAAGTTAGACACTCAATAAACAAGAGAGTGGAGACAGCCATGTATGCTTCACTTTTGCATATCCAAGGTGTAAGGGTTGTCACAGGATAGTTCTTACCAAAACACAATATTGATTATAGCACCTGTTTTCACACAAGTTCTGCTCTTCAGTGAAGGACTTATTTCCCTGGACATTAATTCAGATGCAGTGACCTCCAAGAACACCCTAACAAGAGATATATTTCCAACATGAATGCACAGCAGTGTGGGTTGCTGGGGACTTGGCTTCATTCTCACTTGGCACAAATGTCAAACTGAAGGCCCATCTCTCTTCTTGAATCCTGGGGACCAGAGGCTACCCAGCCTGACAGCTGGCAGCCTGATTCACTGTCTCAGAGTCGTCTTGGAGTGGTGGCTTTTATTCCTCTTTCTTTTTATACTGCTTCCCTCTGGCATCTTTTTATTTTTTTCTTAGCTGTATGGTATTTTGTCATTCGAAAACTGAATGACACATTAATTTCAAGCACTAATGGGAAACTTTCAACTTGAAATCTAGTCAATTTAAACGAAGCTAAATGCAGTTGCTGCCAATGCACTTACCTTGAGACATCCTGCCAGTGTAACAGTTTTGCATTCACATTTTCCTATCTTTAAACCGTATTTCTTTTTTCTCTATTACTGTGCAAAAGACAAAGTCACTGGAGGATGATAGTGACAGAATGACTGACTATACAAAAGGTGCCCACAGAATTGTCTCTATGCCATAAAGAGCAAGTTGAAATTTTTTGATTTTTTTTTTTTTCTTTTCCAGGGGAACTTAATATAACATGCAAATTTTCTAAGAACACCCACTGTTCTTTCAGAGATTTGTTACAAAATTTAAATCAAACTTTGCTTTTTTAACAAC
This sequence comes from Urocynchramus pylzowi, assembly GCA_013397555.1. Taxonomy (NCBI): domain Eukaryota; kingdom Metazoa; phylum Chordata; class Aves; order Passeriformes; family Fringillidae; genus Urocynchramus; species Urocynchramus pylzowi. The sequence continues at coordinate 559,198 of VZRH01008150.1, forward strand.
AGAAAAAAAAATCTGTGAAAACATAGTTGCAACAAAAAATATCTGATCAGCCTTGGTACAAAGAGTCCTTGCCAAGTAAACGTATGAAAGACAGAGAGGAAGAATTCCTAATCTCTTCCAGTGTCTGCCAATAAAGCCTATTACTTTTACAACAGTATTTTAAAAATTTTCAGGATGAAGTATGATTTTTATATTAAAAATACCCCTTTAATAATTAATCATTAATGATTAAATAATTAATTATAAATAGAAAAATTATAAGCATAAATAATTAAATAATTAAGCATAACATACTACCTCTGTTTGGATATTTCTGTCCCTAAGAGTAAATGAGTCCCAGCAATCTGAGATATATTCATACTGCTTACATGAATTTAAAGACAGGAGACCTCCTGCTTTTTCAGTGCAGAGAATTCAGGAGGCAGCACCCAAGCTTTAACCTGAAATGTGCTTCAGAGGTCAACACTTTTCTATTTAACCCACACAACCCACACTACTCACTGACATGCTGCTTTTCCCTCTTCTGATCTGACTTGGTTTCCAATGTGGCCATAAATTTGCCCCTTTGCAAACCTGTGGGAATACTGCACACAGTCATTGCCTTTACCACAGGTAATATGGAAGGCAAGTTAGGTGTCACAGGACAAATACAAAGACCTTTTTTTTATTTTAGTTTTCATTATTTTTGTGCCTATAGATTCCAAGCTGAGATTTCACTGTTTTGGGCACTATTTACCAAGTTGAACTCCCCTTCTACAACTCTCTGTTCTTTTAGGACTCACCCACGCAAATTAAGAGCAGTGTAATTCTTTAAATGTAACCAAGGCTCCTTTCCTTTTCTCATATTCTCCTGAATTAAATCTGGGATAAACCATCCTACAATAAAGCAGGGTTCCCTTCTAGGGTTTGTCTACCTATGGAATATGGATACAGGGATGGTAGGATCATGGATCACTTGCCAGTTTAAACCCCAAAGCACCAGATGATTAAATTTACAAAGAGAAAATAAGTCAACAGAAAGAAGTGTATTTGCATAAGCTAGTAGTAGCATCATTCCTAAAGCTAGTGACCTCAAGATATGCTGCAATAAAGTAATAAATGTACATTTTTGTACATGTCAAGTAATCCTTTTAGCTTATAAACTCTTGTTTCTATTCCAGGCACATAAGAAATACTCAGTTCTACTCAATTTTTTCCTCTGAGAATGAAGAGGGCCTGCTGACTTTAACCACAAAAGCTCAGACTGTATGCAATTTGCTTGTCAACAACGATGCCCTCCAAATAACAAGTGCTCTAAGATATTTCAGTGATTCATCCCTCCCATGATGATAAACATTTTATGCAGAGAGATGTGGGGACTTTAGGTAGCTTTATTTTCACTATTAATTTCACTATTTTCACCCACAGACGTTTTGTTGCTCTGGCTTTCTTACTTTTTAAATTTATCCAACCAGTATTTACCATATATCAGTAGCTCTCTCATTATCAAAGTTTTATGAGCTCAGGGCAATGATATTATGCTTTTGTTTTATTTTTTTTAATCCTCTGACAATGAGCATAGGAAACAACAGCTGATTCTCCCTTTCTATATATTTTTTTTTCAATTAGACTGAGGGAAATTTAGCAGGGTCTGAAAAGGGAAAATTTTGTCGGGTCAAAATTTGTACTGATTCATGTAACATTCTTTAAAAGCAACTAAAATATAGGCAGAGTGGTTTTTGGCAGAAGAAGAACCTGGAGTAGGTGGCTAAATAAAGAGCCTGACATTAAGAGAAGGCACAAATCTGTCTTGCTGGATCACATCAATAAACATCATGCTCTGTGTCAGGACGTGGTAGGGAAATGGGAGAAACATTACAGAATTTAGACAGCAGCTCTCTCTTTGAATCCAGGCACAATGCAAACCACAAACGATAAAAGTTTTGTACATTGTCAGCATTTGTAACTTGAGAACTTTATGACTTATAGTCCACAATTGCCTTTTGTCAATTGTCTTTTTAAATGTTTGCTAATAAGACAAGTTCTCCCAGACACAGAGAAGGAAAAGTCCACAATATTAAACATTTGAATGACTGATACAGACTGCTTTCTAAACAGCTACCTTCTCCAGGACTCTGGATTTTAATTCAAATTTTGATTTGATTTTTCAAAAATTCTAATGAAATAAAAATAATGGGTTCAGCATTAAAACCCTAAGAAGATCCACAATCTTTTCTTCCTTCCTAGATTGGGAATATAGAATAGCTTATGCTTTGGTCTTGGTAACAGAACATCTGTAGATCTGAAATATAGGAGAATGCATTCTCAGCAAAATATTAGAATATTGAATACTAATTACATCTGCTTGGAGCACAGGTATTATTTGCCCAGACTCAAATATATCTTCCTAGCCAACAGTTTTTGTCTGGTTTTGCTTTTCTAGGAGCTCCAATGGCCAAAGTTGTGATGGTCATTGCACAGCAGCAATCTTCCCTCTGCCTGGGAATGCCACCAGGACCACCAAACTTGTACAGTTGTTAGTTCTGAAGGGGACAGATGGACTGTATTCAACAAATTTAGAGGTCACTTCTGTTTCTCTAACATCCATCTGCTTTTAATTATGCTTTGACTTTTCTAACAATACTGTTTTTTTTCCAAATGTGGGCTTTTTAAAACTCATATACATGCCTACCTTCACATGCCACTGGGACATTTTTTTTTCTTCACCATATTGACCTGCCCCCTGACCATTTAATATTTTTATTATTTTGTTGTCACAGGACCTTTCACAAAACAACATTGCTGACATTCTATATCTGAGTTTCTGTGTTTAGCAAAAGCTTTTCTTCTATTACTCATTCCTAAAGAAATCAAATCCACATTTTTTTATAGCAGAAAAGGAGGTTACAGGAGTAGTGAGACAGGTGAAAAGGCAGGTGTTTTGTCAATATCATTTAACATTTTCCTTTTCGATGAAATAGGGATCACCATATACTCTTTGATTTTCTGCAGAGGACAAGACCATCCAAATTTCCCTTTGAATGACTTTCCAGTGTTAAGCTTGATTAGCTACAGGTCATAGGGTTTTAAATACAATTTCTTGTTCTTTTTTTTTGTACAGTGTTGGTTTTATGCCTACATCTCTTTTATATGACCATTTTTACCACTTATTATTGTGAACTGATCATAATTGGGGACATAATCTTCTCCCTGAAATTCTGTCTCCTTTATCCCAACAATCCAGGGTTGGTCTCTGGACAATTCCTAGCCATAACCATGGTGTATTAGACTCACATAATTCACAAGACATTGTGTCCTCTACCTCGTGTCAATCTTCTGCAAAAAGACAAAGAAAGCCACATGAGAGAGACATAGCAGAGACTGCAGAGCTGCAGAAGAGAGGAGAGGCAATTCAAAAGCAGGAGCAACCATAAAGCTCCAACTGTTTCCATGAAAGTGGTAAGTAGGTATGGAATACTGCACTGTATTTCTTCATTTAAAGTCTCTCCTATGCTAAGAGTGACCTGGTTGTAATTCTTCTACAGACACAGAAGCTCAGCAGTACAGATTTCAATACTGCTACAGAGTCTGTGTTTGTGGAACCAGACAGAACAGTCAAATCAATGCAAAGGTTCCTGCTGACTTGCCTCATACTAACTCCAAAAGAGAAATTAATAAAATCTTGCCTACTATACCCTATTTCCAATTTTATTAATGATTTTTATGTTATTAATGGTTTTTTTATGACCTGTCAATTCTGTTGCCTCTGGAACAGTCTTTTATTTATACTTTAAATTCAGTGCTGTGGAGACTCAGGAGCACTTACAACAGTGAAGATTATAGATGAATGAATGATATAATTTTAAGATTAGTGAATTATATAATTTTAATGTTATTTTTATTTTATTCCAAATTATGGAGTATTTCTCAGTTTCAAGTCTCCTTGAAAAAACATAATTAATGTAGAAAATGCCTGTCCAGCTTCAGTCTCCCTGGGATTTCTAATTAAAAAGCTGCCTCATGGACTACACTAAGGCATTTACAGTAAGACAAATCAAGAGTAATTCAATTGGTACTGATTTACATACTTCAAATTTAGAATGGTGTATGTGAGAGCAAAAACTCCCCTAAATCCCTAATGCACTTTGATTTATGTAAGCCATGTCACACACTTACAGATCTCTCTTTCTAAGTCATTTGAGCAATAGGATATTGCAACAGCACGATTTCCCTACACAAGCCATAAATGTTCTTAAATTGACTTTGTGAAGTGTTTCTGAGCCAAAGAGGAAAGAATACACCATTCTGAATCCAGGTGTGATGCAGTTAATAGTTAGAAGTGCATCATGAGTGACCAGACTGAGGGAATGCTACATGAGGGTATCTTGGCCTTTTTTACAGCTAAGGGCTTTCCCCTAGCACCTCTGCACCCTTTCACCCAAGCTTCCACGGGACTGCTGTCCCACAGCCTCTCTGGAAGTATTTTGCCTTTGTTGTCCTCCTGCTGTAGTTCTCCTGCCATTTCCCATATGTTGTTATTCTTATGACTTTGTTCCTGTATCTGCTGATATAGGAAGTACTTGCCACAGCAAGACAATCATTCCTTCTTTACTCCCTTTTCCTCTGTTTTGGTTGTAGTTTTTAAGCTACTTTAGGGACCCCAATAACACAGAAGCACTAAGCTTAGCAATCATACAGAACTCAGCCTCTTTTACCAATCAAAATGAGCTTCAGCATCATAAACAGGAGCAAACAATGGAGCCTCAAATGGGTCCTGATGAAAAAAACACTGTTACCGTGGCAAAATATTACAGCCACAGCAAAATATTACAGCCACGGGACTGAACAGGAACTGAGGGGAGGATACTGATCTGGGAGCCCTAATTGTTTCTCCTCCTCTTTCTCTCTTTCTCTACTCGTGATTTTTTATTTTCTCTAGAAATAAATTTCAGCCTTAGAACAGATGAATTACACCAGGTCCAGAGCCTCCTAAGAAATCTTCATGAGCATGAACTTGTCTCAGCCTTGTTTGAGAGGCACTATTAAAGAGAGGCACTATCAATCAAAAAGACTGGAAATAACCTACCCACTAACACCATGCCTATGCTAAGCAACACAGAAGCTTCTGGGAGTGTTTCCTGGCCTTGAGGCTGACTGCCAGGACTGGTATGGTCCATGTAGCCTCTTCCACACCATCAGTGTGACCACATCTGGCCTGCTGCTGAGAACAGCCCTGATGTGAGCTAACAGTGGCTCAGATGCCCTTGAGTCCATCTGGCAGTGCTTCAGCTCTCCACACAGTGGACATCAAGGAGTCACTTCAGTCATACAGATGCATCTGGTGCCAGTTGAGCTGCTGATATATTCTAGACAGCCCCATGGGGCAGGCAGAGATCACAGAGCGCTGTGCAAGAAGACACCATCCTGAATCACAAAGGGCACCTCCCAGCTTCTCAAATGACACCAGATGCTCATGTGTGCAGTAGAACTGTTCACTTGCTGCTGGTCAAAACTAATTCTTTAGTTTTCACTCAGTGTTCTCCAGATCTGCCTGCACCAGGGGCTTAGAGGCCTGTGCTGGGACTCAGCTGTTAACACCGACAGCCAGTGGGAGGCTTGTTTTGTTGTGGGATATCCAGGAGACTTTCTCCTCAGATAACTAGATGTACAAGTGCACAGGCAAATACTTAAATTTAAGTGCCTTAATGTTGATTTGAATCCTGACTTTGGGCATTATGATAACGAGTGACTGCAAAAGCCTTTAAATATATTGAGTGTTTTCTGGGAATTTTGAGTGGTAAGATGTTACTCTGCATGAGCAATAAGTGACCCCTATATTCAAACAAAAAACAAAATAAAACAAAACAAAGAAAAAAAGGAATATGTACATTATTCAACAAACTGAAGTTAGATAAAATCTGGCTGTGATAGACTTCCATCTTCTTTGATATTTCTTCCCATGTACTAACTTCACACTATGAGCACATGAATAAAGATATTGCAGACTAAATAAATAAAGCATGAAAAGATTTTTAAAAATCTTTATCTGGATGGTTTGTTCTATTAAGCTTTGCTGCTAAAATTCTAATAATCTTTCTCCTATTACAACCCATAGCTAGGGATATTACTGCACACCTTAGAAATCTGACCATATAGCTGATAGCAGATCAATAATTTCATAATTACTTTTTTTCCCCATAATAATAGCTTATTATTATGAGTAAAAAAAATACTGATAGCTTAGTATTAGAAGTAAACTGCACACATGCATACTCTGCTTTCACCATGTTTTTCATTTACCAAGATGGATGTCAGAGCATTTTTATTGTGCTCTCATATGCAAGGTTGTTGAAAGAGATTGAAAGATGAAGGAAGAGGAGATCATGAGAAATGAGAAGGATTATAAAAGACTTAGAAATAAGCCTCAATTTCATTGAAACAGGTACCTACACTGTTTGGCTTTAAGGAAGTTTTAAACCCTTATCTTAAGGATCCTTGTCACTGCAAAATGAACTGATGCTACAATGATTCAATCCTGTGCACAATATTCCTGAGCTCAAGTGCTCTGCGTTCACTGTCTGTGTCATGCAGGGTTGAGAGATAATAGGCAGCTCCTGACAGACCAGCATTCTCTCTCAGGTGTCCTACTGAAAGTTTTCTGAACCCTCTCTTTGAGCTCTGAGCAAAAGAGAACATGAAAGAGTAAAGAAGAGCAGGAATTCGAGAAGTTGAAAATACAAAGTGTTAGAAGCAATGAATGTGAAACAGAGGAAACAGAAGCTTGAAGAAGTCAGTGGCAATGAAACGAATGTATAATATGCAGGTTCTGGAAACCATTGTTTACCCCACGAAACACAGAGGGTAATTTCACGCTAAGGAGGCTGCTGTGCTGTTAATTTTTTGAAGGGCATGCCTAGCTATGCTTGGTGCATCTCCAGAGCTCTGCTCAGAGCTATGATCCTTTACAGTTCTGCTTCAGCAGAATAGATTACTGTTTGAGCTCCCTATTCTCAAACCAGAAACATTAATATATGTGTTTCATTCCCATTCCCATTTCACTTCCCCTGGTACCCTTTGGTGAACTCCAGTGATTATGAGGATAGGAGATTATTTGCACACTCTAGATCCAGGCAGAGATCAGGCACTGCAAATGTTTATTTTATAGTCTGCAAATTCATTGCCTTTTGTGACTTGCATTAACTGAAATAGTGATTAGCAGTCATGTTATTAATCTATATAACCTATTATATAGATAATATCTGCCTGAATAGTACCTAAAATCTTCAGGATCATTTAGTATGTCTTTTTGTTTTTCTCTCTATTGAAATATTTAAGTTGTTTACAGGACTTCAAGATTCTCAGTTGTTTAGTCATTCCAAAAAAATTTGCTGATTCCACCAAATTTTAGTGATTGCTTACTGAAGTTAAGGAAGTTTATCATTTATTCCATTTATCATTTCTCTCTGCTTTGTAAAAATGACCATTTTCTACTGTAAGCTTGATTAGATAGAGAGCTACTTTTAATTAGGTAGATAGTTTAGAAAGCAGGTAAATAGGGAAATCTAGGGAGAAATAAAATTTCTTCTACTTACAATACATATTAGAAGATTCTGTCCTGGCACTAATGCATTATGGTCCTGTTTAATTATTTCTGACAGATAGACAAGTTTGCTGGGGAATCAGATTATTACAAGTCAAACTTTTATATGGGAAATAAAATTTTGACTCAGAATCAGAGCATTTTCTCATGTCCATAACATATTATGGAGCACAGCAAATATGTTATGATCCATCTATAACCTGTTCTTAATAACAAATGTTACCAGCTGCTCATTTTGACAGAGTATGAGAAATATGAACAAGAAGTACAAAATTGGCCAGAAATGGAAAAGAAGTTTATGCTTCTCTATTTTTCTCTCTTTTCACTTGAATTTCATTTTTTAAACTTTTTTATAGCAGTTTTGTTTGTTTTAGAAAATAGAGAAGGAGCTATGAAGGAAGGATTCCTGAAATGTCATCCATGTTTTGAAAAGGGGAAATTTTGCATTTTCATTTTCAAAATCTCAGCTTTAAAAGGAACATAGTCTGCTGGGTAAGGCAGAAAATGTTAAAATCAGACTAAAGAAATAACCTTAAACATTACCTAGTTCCAGTTTGTATTTGAACTTGTGCCTTGGGCTTTGATTTTATATTTAATGCTGTTTCTTGGGTCTAATTGCTCCAAAGAAAGCATGATAAAAGCTAAAGAAAGAGACTCTGTAACAGAAAAAAAAAAAAAAAAAGTCTACTTGTGGTTATATCTATTGGTTAAATAAATCCCTCTCTGTGAATTTCATTTATTTCGAACTCCAGAAGAAATTAGATGTTTCATATACAGACCATTTTTAGAGGTTGCTGCTGGGTACCATCAGTGGGAGTTCTGTGCTCCTGAGCTCCTTGTCCTTCAGGAGTCTTACATTTCCCTACAGCTCTCCATACACATGCACAGAGTGACCTCAGGAGATTGGAGCAAGTGGCACAAGGTGAATGTTTGGCTCCTTTCAGAAAAATTTCAGGTTTCAACCCTGGCTCTGAAGGCAAAGAAACCACATGTGGTCTGTGAAGAAGTTCTCCTGCTGTTACTTGAAACACTTATTAAGTGCTACTTAAAACACATTTTATTCCCCAAATTGTGTATTTGGGGCAATGAACCTTGTGGTTTTACGTTAAAGCAGAAATCCTGATTTATATTCCTCATCGTGCAGCTACTTTTCCACTTTTGAATAAGTTCTAACTTTTCCTATCTCTCCATAAAAAGTATTATGACAGGAAGTTCTTGTCATCAAGACACGTTATATGGCTAATTAACTTATATTTGCAATGTCTTTTTTATGGCACTTGTATGAAAAGCCTTACATTGCTGTTGTAATGAGTTTGCTCTCTTCCTATCAACTGCAAATGAAGCAGTGGCTGTTTAATACTGAAGCATATTTCTACTCTTAATTATGGGCTAGATTATTATCACTCTCAGCCCAGCTTGGAGGTACTCTCTTCTTTGCAATATCCATTTCTCAGGTTTGTGCTGTTAGGTTCAGCTAATTTATTTTTGTAATTGGAAAGGAAGTAAGTTTGAGAAGGCATCACTGTGCTTCATCTTGCCCATCAGGGCTGAATAGCTTGTGGTCATTTGAATGTGTTAAGTATCCTGGAGTGCAGTCAGGAAAAGCACTGTAAAATGTAAATTGCCTTGCACTGAAAATGTAGCAGCTGTTAGGAAGATGGAAGAACAGGACTGAAATGAAAGTGAGCCTCAGCTCAAAGGCTGTGCTCAGTGAGTGCCATGGGCCTCTCAAACTGGGCACTAATCCATTCCTGACTCCTAGTATTTGCAACACCCTATTTCTTTCATATTATTTGGAAGTTAATTACAGGGCCCATCAGCTTTTTTGGCTCAATAATATTTCAGTGAAAAGCATTTAGGCATTATGTGACTGGTTGCAAGGGAGATTATCAAGAAGTCAGAGAAGTGTAATAATCAAGGGATTTCTTTGTTAATAAAGAACTTGATGAAAAACAAATTAGTTAACAGTACACTGAGTTGAAATCTTGCTGATGGCAAATTTTGAACTTAATTAAAAAAAACCAAACTTGAAGAAATTTTAGAGTTTTCCATAACACCAAAATTCCGCAGAAAATTTGTAAAAATGGAGTCTCCAACTCACCCTTTTAGGTGTGCAGATGAACCTCATTGGTATATAGCATCTGAATGCTTCTGTCACACTATTTTAAAATCTGAATCCAGAAACCATTGTGTTTGAAATGAAAAACTCGATTAATTCATTGCAATGAAATCCATATCTATCCATAGTTGCATTACACCTTTCTATGCCTGTTTAGGAATCATATTAAGGAGAAACCACAGCCTGTGCTTTGTTTGCTGAGACCATGTGGTTGCCTGTGCTCCTGGTGTGCAGGGACAGAGGCTGCTATGCAAGTTATGCAAGGTGCTCAGAGTGTGGCACCTGAGGTCGGGCAGGCACAACGGGGCTGGCATTGCCAGGACCACCCCTATAGCACCCGACTTTCCAGAGTGGCCTGAAATCTAGATCCTGCCAGATCCTTTCACAAAGCAGCAGCTGGGAATCCATGCATCATCCTGCAACTTTCAGACTGTAATTCATGGCTCAGGGGACAGGCTTTCCCCCCAAAGCACACAAGGGTCTTGTTCTCGCTGTTTTTTCCCAGAATCAAGGGTTTTTTCTCTCTTGCTGAGAAATGTATATTTTAGCCGACATGGTGCTTGTGGGCAGAATAGAGAAGAGCTCGTTTTGTATTCATGTTTACATTCCCAAATGGAATACTGAAACAATAATGTTAATGCAGCATAGGAAAATTGTTTCACATTTGCTCTCCTTCATGTACTGTGTTCATGGATTGTGTGAAGGTTTCCATTGTATGCATTCAGCATGAAGCCATGCATCAGTGCCACAGCATTTCCTTGATTCTGCCTACTACATTTTTTAAATTAATAATATGATGCACATGTATTTTGCCTCAGGAAAACAAATGCATCCTCACAAACAACAACCAAGGAGAGAAATGTATCTTCATCTTGATAATCCCAACCCAAAGTGCTAAAACATCATGGATTGGGTCTGCAAAAAATTTTCCTATTCCCATGTCTTTAAAGATCATGAGAATAGGAAAATTTATAATACCTTGATTTTTTCTTTTTTTTTTTTTTTTCTTTGATTATTGAGACACACTGGGGGTATATTTTTGGTTTTTTTAACCATGAATTCTAGAAACTTGGTTTTTTGAAAGAAAAACTTTCCAATACTTCTGCCCATATTTCAGTCAAAAGTCAGACTTGAATAAATGCATCATTACTTATTTTGACCTTCATAATAAGGCCATGAAGGCAAGGGGTTTGTCATATTTTTGCAGGCAAGGAAACATGACACATAATAAGCAAATCAGGGTTTTGTAATGAAAACTCTTTTCAGCAAGATGTGAAATTCCCTTACAGTCTCCTGAAAATGCCAAGCAGAAGGGAGTTCATTTCACCTAATCCAAGTTTGTTGTTTGGGATCTGTAATTGAAGAGATTCATATCACCTAATTCTTTCTGTCTTGTAGGTGTCTAACCTAAATAATCTGCTAAGGCTCCTCTTAGGGTTAACGGAGAGTGACAGGAACCTCCAGACTGCAATTCATTCAGTCTGTCATAGGCACTTATCCCAGGGAAGAGTTTCCCCAACATCCCCTGATTTTACAGGAAGCTTGGGACAAATCATTCCCACCTGTATTTTTTAGACAGCTGGGTTCAGTTGTGAGGGATCTCACTACAAATCCCTTTCTGAGCACCACTGCCCCCATGTGTGAGCTGGGCTCACAGTCAGAACATGAACCAAACCCAGTGGGCCATGTACCAACCTGGTTCTTGGTAGTTAAAAATGGATGCAAACTTTTGTGCTTCTGTGCATTTGACAGCTTATGAAACAATTTAGTTTGTAATACATTTGCTTAAATGAAAACCTGATTAATTCTACTGTACTGACTTATTAGAACTAATAGGTTTTGTTACATGTGTTGCAATTTAAGCATTGTTAATTATTCAGAGCTGAATATCACAAAACATTTGTCATGAATATTTGCACACATTTTAAACAAAATTGTCCTTGGCAGCATTTGCAACAGTTAAATATTTGATTTTCATGTATATTTGGGTGAGACAATTTTCTTTTCACGAATATCAGCAGAAAGTGAACCTCACATGGTAATCCACACAAATATTTATTTAAGAGAATAGTTGTACCTGCAATATACTTGCCAGCATTTTCAAGAATCACAGAGGTGAATGGTCACACAACCAGCAAAGCAATTTGAAGTGTGTTAACAACTTCTGCAGATGTCACCAGGGATAAGATGATGGGAATTACAGTCACTGGGTAGCACCACATTCCATTGAAAAATGCCTCAATTGCCTTTTGGTAATATGTAAAGCAATATTATCTAAACTTGACGTTATATTTATATGTTATATTTAGTTAATATTTTATGTTATATTTAGTTAATATTAATGTTATATTTAGTTAATATTTTTATGTTATTACATAAAAATATTAACTAAATGTAACATTCCATAATATCCACATTCAGGGAAACAATTCTGGATCTCCTAGGTTGACCTGCCACTGGGACATCACACTGTGCACTACAGAGTACTCTGTCCCTGCACTGTGTTGGTTCCAGCTATGCAAACTGTTGCCTGGAGTGAGGCTTCCCGTGTTCCCATCTGACACTGAGGGAGTGGGGGCAATGTTGAACTTGTCAGAGAGTGACAGCCTTTGACAACAGTCTTTCATGTGACACAATGCTTGAGAATCATCCTGCCATACTTTGGATTCCCACGGCATAGGTATTGGCACCTAACTTATGTAACTCTAACTTCAACTATAATTACATGGTCAAATAACTCATGTTTCCTCATTGCTTTGGGAACCTGTTGCCTCCAACGCATAAACCAACCTTTCAGCTGAGCTCGTTGCTTTCCAAGATGACCCAAGGTCAATCCAGGGATGGGAAGCCCCAGAGACAATTTCATATAAGCAATAAGTGGTTATGGGGGGGCACAGCTCTCAAGTACAGAAAGAAAGGTGTCACAGCTCCAAATCACTTTTCAGAGTGCAGAGCACATATACCATTATCCTCCTGATACTAAAATACCATTCCTTGAGACCCAGCCACTGTCTCATTTCAGTCATTTTGAATTAGGAAAAAATCACAAAGATAATCATGATGTTCTAGGGGCAAGTGCTCAAATGTGTGGGAGCAGACTGTTTGTGCTAAAGTGGGCAGTCCTGAGCAGTGTGGACAGGATAAACCCTGGCACCAAACCATAACTTCTTCACATGCATGAATGGGGCTATTACACCCCATTTTCAATAAAGGGATTGCAGACACCTGCATCATTAGTAGCTAAGGATAGGTGAGAAAACTCCTTATTGCCTTGGATGACATATCTCTGTTTCTGCCTTTTCAGGAGAGGGAAAACCATTAGGAAGAAGATCAGGCCAGTGGGATGAACCAGCAGCTGTTGAGTGAGGAATGCACTGGCAGTTTCTCAGGACTAAAGCGAGCTGGTGTGTGAATCCAGCGCCTGCTGCTCTTTGAGCTACTGCCTGGACCAATAAACCTCCTGTTAAAATGAGCCTGCTGTGACTGTTTTGTTGGTATTTTTAATTTAAACAATAGCTAATTAAATATGAAAGCAATTAGTATTTCTGTTCAAACAGCTGTCATGTAATGTCTGGTGCTGCAGTTATGATTCCTTAGCAGCACTGCAAATGGTTTAGAAGCAAAGACTTTTGGGGAGTAGAAGGAGAAATAGAGCAATATTTACTATGGGCATTGAAAACCACTGGCAGGTGCATTTAGCTTTTGCTGCATCAAATTACAAGCATGTGGGATGCTTATAAACTTAAATATATTTTGGATTATGGTGGAATTTTAAGTAAAATTAAAATATACAAGAGGGACAGAAATACAATGGCTTATGTTATCTTCCAACTTTACCCATAGATTTTCCTACACAAGGTCTCAGAATGTCAGTGGAGAACAAAAGTACCATAGCTTTCTTCTATGCTTGATGTTCTTCATACAGCCCAGCAAAAAAAGGACAGTAAGGAATTAGTGAGGTGTGAAATCAGCTGGAATTCCTGTTCTACACAAGGAAAAGCTAAAGCACTCAGCTTTCCTACACTTCTCACCCTACCCTGAAAGGTAGCGAAGCATCAGGGCTCTCCAGGGATCTGTTTTTACAGAAGACATCCTGGCAGTGGCAGGATCTGCAGCAGCCTGGGACAGGCAATGAATGGAGCTCCTCATTTGTACCCTGGCAATGTGCATCTCCTCTTTCACTCCTCACAGCCCTGCATGCTCCTGCAACCCAGGGCCTGTGATGCAGCTGCAGGCAGGTGTGTCTAACAGCAGCCTGTGGGATCCACACACCTTCTCTAGGCTGTCCTTGAGCAATCTTCCTGCTTTGGATCATGCCCTTGCAGGTTTTTAAAAGTCCAAAGTTGTACAACTGCTACATTTGCTATTAGGGTTGGTATCCTGGCCAACTGGAGCTACACACTTGCCTCCCATTTTACCTATAGTTCAACCTGATTTTTTGTATTCTGAACTGTTAAGTGCACTTATCAGAATCTTTTTTCAAAAACTAATAGCAAGTGTTCAAAAATATTTTAGGCTTTTATTGATATTATCAAGACTTTCTGTGTTGAAACATATGTTGAACTAATTTAATGATACAGTTAAACAGAACTGCCATTATTACAAATTCCATTCTTGTATAAGAATGTGGGGGGAAAATACTCTTAAAGCAGACCTCTAGCTGGTCTAAATCAGCAGAGCTTCCTACAAATTAAAATCTCAATTTCATTTACTGTGACTGAGAACCAAGCCTATTTCTGCTTTGGTTGGCAAGCATACAAAAGAACCTCATTACTTCCAAGTTTTTTATTGTGAATAAATAATTGGCATTGATCTATGTTCAGTCACCTTCTATACATTATTAAACACTTGTTTACTAAACAACCTTTACAGTTTAAAAACAAGAAAAAACTTCACTGAAAAATGAATCAAATCTCTGTATAAAATCAACCTAAGGAGTTTAGAGGTAAGGTGAATGAAGTTCATTTAATTAAAAGATTGCTTGAGGGGAGACATTGGCAGATCAATTTTTTAAGTTTGTGGAATTACGCACTGATATGCAAGTTTAAAGCTGCTGCCTCTGATTGCAAAATGTAACAAATGGGAAACATTATATATTTATGGACCATTCAATATCTTCCCCCCCTTTTTTCAGCTGGTATATTGGAAAAAAAAAAATCTATTCCAAGTTGTGACAGCCCGAGTTAAACAGACATTACCAATATATATATAAGAAGGTGTTAACGTACTTTTCAACATGAAATTCTAATTGAAACTTCCACACAGCTCAAGCCAGGGAGCAATTTTATGGCCTGGGGACATGCAGAAACTACTTTATAAGAAATTGCCTTTCTGATAGTGAATATTAACTGATTATTTTTTAGGTTCATAATTTATTGAATAGCTTTCTTCCATTTATTTGTACTTGAGGAATTTTCAGAACTTCCTGAAACTTTGAACCTTTTAATTTCTTATTAAAGGGTATATGTAAAAAATATGCATAGTGGAAATGTTAAAAAAGTTTTAGTAAAAAAGAATCCTTTAAACTAATCAATCAATAGTCTGAGGACCAGAGGTCTGCCAGTGCGTATCCTTAAGCCACAACACATTAAGACACAAAGGCTTTGCAAAATTCTATAAAGCCTATAATAATAATAATAATAATTATAAAAAATGCAGTACCTTGGAATTTTAAGTATTAGTACAGTGATCATATAAATGGCCTTTTATGGGTAGACATAAAACTGTATTATTTTTATTAATATTACTATTATTGTTTATTATTATTGCAGCATAACACAACATGTGCTCTAGTTAAAGGTCCCTTTGCATTTTCATTACATATCCCGTTTTTGCTGGGGTTTATGACTCAGTCATTAAAATTCTCCACAGGCTAGAAATTGGCAAAGGAACTCACATTCTAAAGTAATCTGTTTAATGAAAAAAAAAATGGAATTAAATTAATCTGGTTGGTTAGAAAAATGGTTGGGGAAACTCACTACTCCATTAAGTAGTACCCGAAGTTTGGTTATTACAATTCTATTTTTAAATATCTCATGTTGCTTGGAGGTAAAGCCATGAGCCTATTATTTGATCCTGTTTCAGTTTTTGCCTGGGGACTAGGAAGTGATTTACGTCCACTCAAACTTGTACAAAACACTTGTTTTAATTTGTGGTATCTTACATGAGGTTCACATATCTGAATTTTGAACATTCAGGACAACAAGAAATTGGGCTTCTTGAGTTATGGTGCGAAAGCTCTTGTCAAATTTGTCTGCCATACCAAGCTGGAACACCCGAACCAAGGCAGTAACCCCAGAACCAGCACTGCTGCAAATCAATATGCACAAAAACAGAGCTTCTATTTTTGATTATTCTTTACTACAACTCTCCCTCATCTTTTGTCTGATGGAGGAGAAGAAGGTTACTGCAGAACATAAATATGTTCTCCATATATATATATATATATAATATATATAGAATATATATTACTGAAGAATATGAATTTCCTCTTCATATATAACTACCTTTGGTGTGGACGTATGAAAAATTTAATTGTTGTGGTTTTCAGTCATAAAGAGTCACAGGATCATTCACTTGGACTTCAGGGTTTCTGTAGCCCAACCTTTTGCTTAAAGCAGGGTCAGGTGTGGTGCTCCAAAAGGTTGCTCAGATCCTTAACCAGTCAGTCTTGGAATCCTCCAAGGACACAGGCTGCAGAGCCTCCATAGGCAGCCTGTTCCAATGCTGACCCCACCTTGTTAACACCTTATTTTGAGGATGAACAAGCCCAGCTCCCTCAGCCTCAGTACTACAGCAGGGGCTCCAGCTCCCAAGTGTCTTGGTGGCCCTCCACTGGAGTAACTGCAATTTATCAATGTCTTTCTTTTATTATAATGCCCCAAAGAGATGCATATCCAGTCTGAGATGAGAAGAAAAGGGCAATCACTCCTCTCATCTCCTGGCTGTGTCCATGCTCGTGCAGCCCAGAGTGCTGGTGGCCCCTGTTGCTGCTGTGGTGCCCTGCTGGCTTGTGCACTTCCCTTTCCATCTGCCTCCATGGGGTATTTTCTGTGCAGCACATCCCCAGGTTCTGTGACTGCAAGGAGTTATTCTTTTCCAGGCACAGGGGAGAAAGACATTTGCCTTCTGTGGGTTAATGACTGGTTTGTTATTGAACCTCTTGAGAATTTTTGTTGTTTCTTTCACTCACTGCCCAGAGTTAACCAAACTATCTTTCCCTAAACCCAGTAAGGGTAACAACTACAGAGGTTTCAAAGTCTAGCCATAAATCAGGCACGATTGAAATTATTTCCTGCTTTATGTTAAATTTCTATGGAAAATAATGAAACTTACTACATGCCTCCTTTCCATTGCAACCAAATTTTTCTCTAAAATAAACCCTACACACAATTACATACATGTATTTATATATACATATATGCATACATATACATATATACATTTACAAAAAATGATAATTTTGTGTTGTTTCACTCTAATCTGCCCCAAGGGATCTATTGACAAGAAAGTGAGTTACACTTACCTTCAGAAGCAAGTTGTAACACCATGTAATTGATAAAAACTTGCTAAAGTAAAGACAAATAAGACTTTTCTCATTTTATCCACAAATCCAGTCATTTATTTTATCATAGAAGGTACTTAGGTTGTTCAAACTTTTTTAACCCTTGAGAAATCAATTCTGACTGTTCCCAGTAACCTTCTTCTCCTCCATCTGCCCAGAAACATGTTAAAAGACCATTTTTTGAATGATTTTTCTAGGGACAAAGGTGATGTTGACTGATTGTTCCCAATTACCCCTTTGGGTTTTCCTAAATATAGTGATGTACAAATTTTCCTATTAATAAAAAATGACTACATAACAACAAAAAAAGTTTTAGTAAAAAAGAGTCCTTTTAACTAATCAATAGTCTGAGGACCAGAGGTCTTAATTAATTTGGACAGGGACTTAACTAATTTGAAATGGAATTTATATTTCTTTTTATGTAAGTGATTATAAGGAAACAAACCTTCTTTTGCTCTATTGTGCAGAGAAGAACAAGACCATAGTATGTGACTGGGAGCCCTCAAATTATTGGGATATATATCACAAGCACTGAGTGAGTATTATTGATGGCAACGAGATTCATGTTCCTGGGCTCAAACTGGAAATAAATTTATGTTTGTGCACCAGAAAATCTGTTTGTGTATATGTGTGCATGCTTGAAATATTTTGCTTTCTGTCATTTAAAGACCTTATTACACCAGTAGGAGGAGAAGCCATTTATTCTGGTTTTGGATCTAAGAACATTGGAATGAAAGAGGTTTTTGGCTCAAGGGGTCCCTTGGTGTCACAGGCATAGCATCATATCATCAATCTCATATTGCAATCACACTCTTCCCTTATTTTCTACATACCCAGTGGATGTGATTTATTTTCCTTTCTTTTCACATTCTTCCTTGTGTGTAAAGACTGTTATATCACCTGCAGTATGAATACCTTTGGTTTAGTTATATCTTTGGTAACTCTCTTTCTTCAAGGCAAGTGCCTAAGAATCTAAACAATGTTCTAGATGACCACTCACTAGAGGCTCAAACACTGATGTAAATTTTTTCTTTTCTTTCCTAGATAAACCTGTCCTGTTATACTGTATGGCATTATTTCATTTTCACATAATTTTCCTGTGATTAATTAGAATTGCAAGGTGTTTTACTTCCTGTGCATTTCCTAGTGGATGTCTCCCCACTTTACAGAAGAAATTCTTTCTGTTAAACTAAGTCCACTCTCTGGCACTTTGTACAAATTTACAATAAATATTTCTCATATCTTTCAGTATAGTCTTCAAGTTCCTTTTACCAACAATCACTTCTAACATTGTGCATTAGCAGCAGACTTGTGCCAAGATCAGTAATAAAGATATTATGATCAATTTCTTAAGCATTAGTTCTGGGAAAACCTCAAGAACAATACTTGAGTCAACTTTTAAGTTATTCCTAACCTGTAAAAGTCAATAATACTTTTTCACTACCCTCTTATGTTGTTCCATTTGTTTGCATCTAATTCTTATACTAATCTGTGTCTTCTGCATTTTAACCACCGATTTCCCATATGGCAACATGTCAAATGATTTACTGAAGTCCAGTTAGATTAAACCTATTGCCTCTCCTTTATCTAGAAAATCAATTAACTCATCAAAAAGAAATATCTGCTGAGGCTAATGTGATCTATCTTTAGTGAATCCATGTGACATTTTACCCTACTTTCCATTTACTTCTATATATTTAATTATTCTTCCTCTTAAAATATCTTCCTACTCCTGGATAATGTGATAGTCAAATTAATGGGTGTAAAGCTGTCCAGATTTCTTTCTTTCCTATTCTTAAGTCTAATAGTAGTAGAAATAACAGTAGTTTTACTACTAGTAATAGTATTTCTAAGCATCATTTTTACTTCATAATTATTGTAATATTTAGAGAAAAGCAGGTATAATAAAAGTCCTTAGCAGTAGTTTCCTGGGATGTTTGCTGATTAAGAGAAAGCATAGAATCATAGAATATCTCAAGTTTCAAGGGACCTATAACCTACCAAAACTACTTCTCATGACTAAAAGCATTGTCCAGCTTCTCCTTGAGTTCTGACAGGTTTGGTGCCATGACCACTTCCTTGGGGAGCCTTTTCTGTGGAATCTTGGAATGGTTTGGTCTTGATGGGACCTTAAAGACCATCTAGATCCAACCCTTCTGCCATGGGCAGGGACACCTTCTACTAGACCTCATCCAACCTGGCCTTGAACACTTCCAGGCATGGGACATCTACAACTTTGGGCAACCTCTCTAGTGCCTTGCCACTCCCACAGTAAAGAATTTTTTTCCTAATATCCAGTCTAAACCTACTCTCTGTCAGCTTGAAGCCATTCCCCCTTGTCCTGTCTCTTGATACCATTGTAAATAGTCTCCTTCCATCTCTCTTGTAGGATATTTTCAGGTACTGGAAGGCTGCTTTTATGTCACCCTAAAGCCTTCTCTTCTCCAGGCTGAACAATTCCAATTCTCCCAGCCTTTCCTAGCAGGAGAGGTGCTCCATCCCTTAAATCATCTTGGTGACCCTCCTTTAGACTCTATTATTTTCAGGGAATATTTATTATATCACACAGTGTCATTTTAACAGCCTGTTCTAGCCCTTGGAGTTACAGTGCAATTCACTGTCTAGTAAACTTTCATCTTCCTCATTGAAATGGTAAATACTCCTAAAAGGAAATTGGTCCTTTTTTACACTGATTGTAATGTTTGAATGAGTGGGGGATCCACATGGTGTGAGGGGTGTTCTGTGGCATTGAGCTTTGGCTGTATCCCATCTGTGTGTCCAGACAAAATGTAAGTGTAAACTTTCTCTTTCTCCCTCATGCTCTTGCTGTTGTGAAAAGAAAACCCCAATGCATTGGTCAGAAAGGATATTTATAAAACCACCAGTTATAAATGGCATTTTATGGGTCAGTGAGGAGGAAAAGGGAGGAAAATATCTCCTAAGTATTCCTGTCAACTGCTCCAGGCCTACTAGGAGAGTTGAGCCACATTCATTTGGTGCCAGGGTGATTTAGGGGCAGGGAGGTAAGAGGATGACAACAGAGCAGGGATGCAGTGGGAGGAGCAACCTCCATATAAACATACCTTGCTGCAGATCTGGCCTTAAGAACCTGTGCTAGTTCCTGAGTCTTCAGTCCTGATATGTGGAAATGGCATAAAAACTATCTTATCCCAATGGTGTTCTGAGGGTAATTGCAGAGAAGCTTGAAAAGGACAATATCCTGTCACAGTACAGGCTGTACAAGCAGTTAAGACATTGGGAAAATTGCACAGTGTGATAAATATTGACCTTTTAAGTAGCATTAGGAGTACAATCATTCCAGTGTGTATCCAAAATAATGTAAGTCAACACACTGGAGGGTGTTTTTCTGAATACCAGCAGATACATTTCATCATTAGTGTGTTCTGCATGGTGGTGAATTTTGTTTACCACAAGTCTGCAAATAATTTCTCCCCATAAAAATGACTTGTCCTCAATGTATATGCAAAATTATGTGCTAATACTGCCAAGGAAAAGCATTTTACTACCTATTTTTCTAAGGTATCAAATTTTAAAAATATAAATGCTCTTTGTGGATAAAGGCCTGATGAGTCAGTTTGAGGGTAGGACTGGGAATCATATTTAAAATCATTTTGGATGGAAAAAACAGGCACAGTAGACATACCTGCAAATGAAAGATAGAAGACATGGATGAAGTCATATGCAATGTTTGTTTTTAGTCACTGACAGGAAACATATTGTACCAGCAGCACTGTTGTAGCACACACTGTCAGCAGGCTTTACTTCCCAAACACAGCTGAAGTCTTTGGTCCAATCTCTTGGCCCACTGCACATATTTTCAGCTTTTTTTAGGGTATAAAACAAAGTATTTAAAACCCAGTTTTACTTTTTTCTTGTATTTTTCTTGTATTTAGTATGAAGTTAAATATAATTCCAGTTTTGAGCAGTTTCCAATTGATAATAAACATAGTTACAAGCAGAAAGGATGTTTTCCCTTGTACAACTATGGCAATATTTTAGGATATTTGAAAGTACTTTTCATTCAGTCATGATGCCTGAATTACACAGAACAGTGAGTGTGTCCTTTCCTTTCATTCCTTCCATTACTGCATCCCCCAAAAACACTAATCCATAGGAAATAAAAATATTATCAGAAAGCAGATAGTAAGGAGACACAGCCAGACTCTAAAGATGACAAGAGATGACTTATTCTGACCTACTCTGGTAAAGCATTGCAATAGAATTTGCCAATATTTGCCACTATATAGTGGATACTTTTGGGTTTTTTTCCTTATGGGAATTCATAGGGAATCTTCATATTCTGTCTGTCAGAACTATGATGTTTAATTTAATCTAAAGCCAGTTATACAGCTAGCAAAACTTGCAATTAGTTAATACCTTCAGTGTATCCTTTAAAGGTATTCTGCTATGCACTCCTCTCCTACTTCACCTGAAGGAGCTGTAAGGAGTGTAGCAAGAGAAAGAAATAGAAGGAAGAGTTTTTTTTTTTATCTCACCTAGAGAAATATCTCTCAAACATTTCTGAGGTTGGATTCCCTCTGGCTACCTCTACACTAATAAATTAAAATGTTCTTGGGAATATTCTGGCCAACTGGAAGGGAGGAGCTAACATCTACCTCAGACTCTGAAAACAGAGTGGCTACATGCAAACTTCCTCTTGGAAATGGTGTTTAAAAATCTACCATTTCCAAGGACTATTTAGGAAATTTCAAACTGGGGCAAACCCAAAGCAAGTCAGACACTGTTCTAAGTATTTAACAGTGGGAGGTATTGATAATATAGATGCTTGTATTTGAAAGTCCAGAAATGTATTGGGTGTTAATTTAATGGTACAGGCACAGTCCCAAAGTGCATGTAGCAAAATGTCACATTTTAATTCATGCTGCATCTTGATTGAAAGAACTGAGATGTTTGTAAATCCAGAGTATATCCCCAGTCATCCAGCAGAAGGATGATTTTCTGAACTAAGGAACTGCTGGGTCACAGAACTAATGCCTTGTATTTTCAGTACTGGCTGCCTTGACATACAAACAGCAGTTAGGCTTTATCAGGAGTTGAGAGGATCCTATTTTATTTCCAAAAGAGTAATAACATAGCAAAGTTCCTAACTGTAGCATCCACTAGAATGGAAAGATTTAAAATGGGGCTAAAAAGAAAAGAACTTTTTATTTTACCTGTGCAAATTTCTCCGAAAAATATGCCAGCACAACAACAAACACACAAATAAACCAAAAAAGCCAACCAACTGACTGGCCCGCCAAAATGACCCCAAAACCCCACCAAAATTAAACAATATCTGTGTTTTGCTGCAAGCAGCAGCCTGAGCAGGATAGGGAGTTTTCTGTCATTTATTTATTGGAACAATGAGCATATAGATGATATTATTCCTTGGAAATTCACATATTTGGAAGAGAAAGTGTCTGCATATTACAAGCACAAAAAAAAAAAAAAAGTGTCTAAAAATAAAAAAAAAAAAAAAAAAAAAAAAAAAAAAAAAGTTAAAAGAAAACAACCCAAACAAACTAAACATGAGGCAAAGGTAAGGGGTATCACGAGACCAATGTTCATGGAGCTCAGAACATGTCAGCAGTGAGTGAAGAATATTTATCCAGACCTAAATAAAACAATCATCACCACAGAGGCAAAATGCAGCAGATAATACATGAAATAGTCACCTTGATGCACTGATAAGCTTTGTTAGCCAAAAGAACTAAGAAAAGACCTTTTGCTCACATGAATCTCATTTCTAGTGAATGTCACAGGTGGGCTGAAGAACCTCTACCTGAGAGTTGTGTGAGGACCACAACAGTCACTGCCTGGTTCTGTTAATAATTAATGATCAAATACCTACAGTGCCACCCACAGGCACTTCGGTTTTCTCCTGGTTACTAAACAGGTTCCCACTTTGCACTTCTAATCAAAATGGAATTGCTAAAGTTGTGGTTTTTCTTCCACTGGACTAAATCACCCTATGACAAACTTGGAACTTTGTCCAACCATTAAAAGATAAACAGAAAGAGGAAAACAAAACCAAAACCAAACCAAAACAAACAAACAAACAAAACCAACAACAACAACAAAAAGGAAATTAAACTGAAGAACTATTTTTAAGGTCGATTACTGTTTTCAAGTTTAGTGCTGACATGCCTGCGTAAAGCTGCCTACTAAACTGGGATGAGTAGTCAACATCTGTTCTGAATTATTTATTTATTTTCCATTGCAGGAAATTGGCAGTTCCAATGTCCCTAAGAGAAGGATAATTGTAATTATCTATGATGTTGTGAAAACTGTTTCAATGGCTCAGCAGTTACTGAGGGCCTGGGGTTTTTTCCTGTCCTTGCAGCATATATATTTCAGTGTGTGTATGGATGTGGAAAAAAAAAAAACTTTCAGGTTCTTTTTGTAAGTTTTATGTGATTTTTTTCACCCTCTATACCACTTTGAATGCACTATAATATTTTGTCCATTAGGGGGTTCAGAACATGCATTTTAACTGTTTATCATTAAACCTGATGAAATGGTTATTTGTACAAAGTCTCCATCTTTCAAAATGTTGTGCTTGAAAGGGCTGTTGTACTTGTGTTCACCTGGAATGACTGATATAAAGTGTCTGAAAAATATACAGAGTTAAAAATTGCATAAAATTCTAATAATCAGTTATACATATTTACCAAAAGTGAAAAAATGCTGATCTCAAATTTCTGTCATTTTGCAGGAAGAAGAATTAAATATCAAATCCAATAAGCGAGTCATTTTCTCAGAAACCCATTTTTATTGCTATTTGAAATAAAACCAAATAAAATTTATACTCAATCTTTTACTGAAGCTTGTGTCTCCAGCTCATCATCAGACTGCTGGAATTCTTATTTGCTGGCTTTATGTAAAATGTAGAAAGATTGAGAACTGCCTACCCTGGAACAAAATGAAAGAAAAATGGAGAAGGAATTGCCTTATATTTAGGGAAAAAATATCAAATATGAACACAGAGGAAATTGAAATACGGAATTATCAAATATCCATGGATTAAGATACAAGGCATATGTGACTCCTATAGATTGCCAAGTCCAGAGAATGTATTGATGAGGAATTATTAAGCTCACACCGGTGACATGTAAACATAAAGAGTGGGACAGAGGGATTTGAACTAACTTAACATCTGAGGGATAAGGAAAATATCAGGAGATAAAAGTTGTCTGTACTAACAAACCAAACAGTGCCAGGGAACAACTTCTGACATTGAGGCCAACTGGCACAGTCTGTCACATCCACGCTGTTGAACCCTCTTAGCCTCCAGCACAACATGGTCAGATCTGTGGTGCCATTTGGGAATGGTCCCCAACCTGTACTAACACTTGAACTACATCCAGAAATCTTCTGGCTGGTTGGCTGGGGCCAGAAGCGTGGGCATCATAACAATTCACCAGCAGAGATGACTGAATCCCAGTGCTGGTTCTAGCTCCAGTTCATCAGCTTATTATCTGTGTTCAGCTATGTTCTCCAAAAATCCTTAAATTTTATCAGGGAAAAAATGTGCAGAAAGTACTTAGTGGTACATGATACTAGAAAAGATCAAATTTAAAATACCTTTCTTTCAAATAAATTGGTTATGAAAACAAATTTGTGTGATCAAGTTTACAACAAAATAGGAAAATAGGTTAAAGTAAGAAAAAAAGAGATCAGAGTTCATTGGACGTATTGTCTTTCTATAGCTGAAAGACATTCTCAAGTACCTCAAAATGTTATCCAAGGCACAAAAACATGATTTCCAGAAAAGTATGAAGAAGAGATGATTCAGAGGACAAAAGAAACACCAGTGAAAAAATACTGGTATTTAGAATACTGGTATTTAGAATTGGTTATGAAAACAAATTTGTGTGATCAAGTTTACAACAAAATAGGAAAATAGGTTAAAGTAAGAAAAAAAGAGATCAGAGTTCATTGGACGTATTGTCTTTCTATAGCTGAAAGACATTCTCAAGTAGCTCAAAATGTTATCCAAGGCACAAAAACATGATTTCCAGAAAAGTATGAAGAAGAGATGATTCAGAGGACAAAAGAAACACCAGTGAAAAAATACTGGTATTTAGAATGGCAGAAAGGAGAGCCCAAGGACTTTAAAAGCATTTGACCACATTTTGATACCCCAAAAGATTTAGAAAAAAAATCGTTAATCTGGTTTTGTGCAGCTGGTAGATAATAAGGTGCTAAGGAAAGGGCAATATGGATTTGTCAGGATTTGACAAAATATGCCAAACCATCTGAATTTCCTTCTTGTCATGTTAACTGGCCAAGAGGATATGCAGGAAGCACTAGATATATTTGATAGTCTGACTTACGTAATTTTTTTGATATGGATGGCATTTTTACAAATTTATTTAGGAAATGCAATCTTGATCAAATGCAGCTGATGCAAATGAAGAACTGGTCGGGAAAAAAACCTTCATACTCAGAGAAGAGTTCTCAGTAGTTTTCTGCCAGATGAGAAAACTCTTTCAAATTGGCCCCATATACAGCAGTTCTGGGATGTGTATTATTTAATATTTTCATTAGAGACATAGATGACAGAATAGTGAATATACTTACGAGAAGTGGAAGGACGTCAGGCTGGGAGTGGTTATATCAATTTAGAGGACAGAAGAGTGACTCAGAGACATTATGGTATATTAGAGAATTAGGCTGAAATCAATAAGAAATTTCTGAAAGGCAACTACAAAGTATACTCAGGAAGGAAAACAAAAAGGTCCCTTAAAAAATGGAAAACAAAAGGACAGAAATATAAAAAATGGGAATGAACTATAAACAGTATATGGGTTAAATGTGCAGTCTTATAAGAAACATAATATCATTCTAATGTCTATTAATTTCAGAGTTGTGTGCAGGACTTACAAATGTAATTATTTAGTTCTGTTCAAACTACTGAGGTCTTTGATCCAGTTAGTGTGTAGAATTTGCACTACACATTAACAAGCAGGCTGGCAAACAGTGTAGAGTCTAAAAGACATCAACAAAGACAACAAAAGATCCCAAAAAAAGATAAATTGACAAGAAAGGACAAAAAAAATGTTTAGTCCAGAAAACAGAAAATCAGGAGATGTAAACTGTATTCAAATCTATGAAACAAATACAGGTTCACACAAGCATAGAAAAGGTTTCTGAGTGTCAAAAAAATTTAATTTCATCCATTTATTTTTTTTAATATGTATGTAAATCCAAGGTTTTTTGCAAGTTTGTGATGAATCAAAAGTTTTCCAGACTGTGAATTTGATTATATTTGTGAGCTTCACTGCTTGTATCAGCTTTCAGGGTCTTTGGCTTCAGGGCACATCTTCCAATATTGTCTGCTCTGGGGCTTGAGGTCCATGACTTTGAGCATCCCCAGGACAGCCCCATTACTCCTGCATTCCCCAGGGCTATAGCTGCCTTGGGTCCCATCATTCAAATCCTTCCCAGCAGTGTGAAGCCTTGATAACAGGGAAATTAATATAAAAACTGTTATTATGCTTTTCTATGTTGAAATTAGGTTTATATAACAGTTAATTACTACTTCTTGTATTAATTTACAAATAACATTTCCCCCTCCTGCAGGAAGAGCGGGAAAAGGAACAATCCCAGATGTTAGGATCAGCATCTCTACCTTCTGGATAGAATACAACAAAGGTGTTATGCTGCCAAAGCAAACCCAAGTGCAGATTTTATAAAGGGGAGATTGGGAGGGGAAGGAGGGGACTGACAATCTCATTTTCTCCATGAGTCCTTGTTGAATGCAGTGTGGGTGTTTGGGGTGGGGAACAGTCACTGCTGTGTAACTTCACTGTCCATTGTGCACTTCCCCTTCTAAATCACAGGTCAAATTAAATCTGCTGTGAAAAAGGAATGGAAAAACATGTGAGGAAAACAAAGATATTATATCCTACACCTGCAGGAAATATATCCTTGAGGGACATAATTCCCCAGCTTCAAGAATTTAGGAGCAAGCCCTGTGTATCAGCAATGTGTGGTTTAGATGGAGCCCTGCTCATTTAATGACATTTTCCTAGCCTTAGGGGAAAGTGTTTAGAAATCTTTGAGTATATGGATGTTTGCAAAGAGGCAGGATCCATGCACAAGGCATATTTTAAACACAGCTGAGGGCTGTACTCCTGTGGTCTGTGACTGCTTCTGCAGCTGTGGTACATCACTCCATGCCACACTGGTGAGGAGAGAGTGCAGAGCACGTCAGATAAATTTTTGTAGCCTCAGACCTCTCATCCTCTGTTACACTCATGGAATTTATGGCTGAATCAAGCCTCTATGGTGTGAAATGCTAATGTAACCCAAATACAGGAGCTATAATCCATAGCCTGGAGGAAGGTCTCTTATCCTTACGTCTGGCAGTGTGCTACTTTTGTGGTGCAGAGTTGATTTTGCTAGTAAAATAAGGCAGCTCCTGCCTCCACTCATAGGTGTATATTGTATGCATGTTATTCTGCTGATTTTTATATACCCTAGGGTTTCTCTGAGTTTCAAAAAAAATAAGGGGATGAGGACAATGCTACAAGGTGATACATGATATAATGAAAATCTAGCAGACTTTGGAGATGTTAAAAGCAACTGAATGAGAAATTGTTTTGACTGAAATAGACATGAACAGTCTTATAAGTCTAAAAGATTAGAGGATTTATTACAGTCTCAAGAAAATGATAGATGTGGCTTTTGTTCTGGCCACCTGCTGTTTCCTTACTGAAGTGAGATCGAGTTCAGTTTTATTTCAAATTATAATTATGGCAGAACTGGTTTAGCTTTTCAAAGTCCAAACTTTGAGAGTCATAATGCTGAGATTCCTGTGTAAGCACAGGCACAGTTCTGCACAAAAGACCAGATAAGCAAATATACATCAGGTAACTGGCATGTTGCAAAATAATTATTAAGTCTGTTTTCTCCTGTAATTTGTATTTATTGAGAGGCAGTGGTTAATCCCAGATAGTTTTTACCTTCTTAAATAAGGTCGGGGGGGAAGGCAGAGGCGAGAGGAATAAAGAAATACATCTATAGATAATTCTATGTTGAGCTGAGCTTGTTAAACCAGATAATCTGAAGCTAAAGAGTTTCACAGAAGAAAAGAGGAAAGAGCCTTTTCAACTTCCCAAGAGAAGGTAGCAATAAACTGGCTTGATGATCACTGTTGTTAAATTGAGCCCCTTGGGATGCCAGGTAATTTGCTGTTAACGTGAAAGACTTGGTCTTTAACAAGGCTGTTTGAATGACTGTCTGGAGGTTCCATCTTTATAGTCCCAAATTCTCTAGCACCTTTCTTGCAGGGGGATCTATTATGCTGCAGCAGTCAGTTGATGAACTGCAGAAAGTTGGAGAAGGCAAAAGGCCATTTTCACTGTGTGGGCTGGATTCAAAAGCACTAAGAGTAGCAGGCTGCAGGGAGAAAAGATGCTTTATTGTTCATCCCTAGAGTGACAGTGGAGTCACAAAAGGGAACTTCAGGGAGAGAACATGTATTTAGAGTGCCAGGTAGTTTCTGGAGATATAATCTATTTTAAATAAAATTGCTAATTTATCAAAATTACAGGAAGTTTCAATTCCTTCATATTCTGAGAAGTAGCTCAACTAGTCTGCTAACTCTCCACCTACCAGTAAAAGCTATTTTTTCCCAAAAAGCTTTGCAGAGTGACTTAGTTTCAGAGTTCCTTGGTTTAAAATGTTCATACAGAGTTTTTTTTTCCCAATACTTTACTGCTCTCATCTTATAGTTTGTAAATGCTGAAAAAAACCCCATGGATCTCACTGGGTTATTGCTAATTTTAGTGGACATTTTTCTCCAGAAGAGACAACTATGTTTTTCCAATAATATTGGTTTCCTCTTTTTGAGGTCACTTGGTTTTCTTCTCAGACAGGAAAAGAAGGCACCTGTACTCTGATCTAATCAAAACTATAATTTTTCAATCCCGCTGTCACAGAATATTGGAGTGGCTTGGGTTGGAAGAGACCTTGCTGACCACCTGCTTCCAACCCCTCCTGCCACGGGCAGGGACACCTCCAACTGGATCAGATTGCTCCAAGCCCCAACCCAACCTGGCCTGGGACAATTCCAGGGCTGGGGTAAGAGCAGGACAACTCTGTCTTATATGCCATGGTTTCTGATCCCTGTATTGAGAATATCTATTCAACAGTTTTACCTTTTCATTAAGAATGATGCAATAAGGAATTTTTTACCTCCTGATTGACAACTAACCACTGACCCAAGCAATTGAAGAGAACTACAATTATAATTTAGCAAAGAAAAGTGATGATGTTTTAATGATTCTTCTTAAAGAACATTTGATTTACTGATATAGCAATGGGTGCCAATATTGAATGAACACTTATGAAATATTTCTGTGAGTATGAACTCAAGTAAAATAATTGAATTCTCCATTATCGTTTTTTGCTTCCTTTGTGTTTGCCTTCTTTGAATATTCTATAAAGTGAATTTAATGGCAGCATGCATGTGGTAATAGTCAGTTTAAGCAAATATTGGAGAATATTCTGATCCTATAAATACTGAAATTGGAGATGCAAATATTAGCATTGTATTACTAATATTTTAAATTAATTTGGCATTGGTACTCATCCAAACATTTCTTTTTTCACCAAAACTTTATAATTTGTATTACAATCTGGATGAGTAAAAGCTATTTCTCTCAGTCTTTTATAGCATGGGAGGATGTAAATGTTTGTGGAAGATAAAAGAAATACTTTTCTGCAGAAATAGATGCTGTTGTATCAAAATAGCACCTAAATAGATACATAGTCGAGGAACGGTGGCATTTATACCCTGCACTTTGCTGTGTGTTATCATCCTGGGTCATTCTTTATGCAGTCAGCCAACCCCACTCTGACCTGAAAAGTCACAAAAATCTACAGAGTGATCAGACATTGTTGCACCATTCAGGTCTACTATTGAACAGCAGTGCCAGGCATTTTTAAGTCTGGTTTTGGTTTGGTTGTTGGTTTTTTGTTGATTTTCTTCAACAAGATATGCATGAGTACCTGGGATCGGTGAACTTTGAAGGATGATAGAAGGTCATGGAATTACTATGCTATAGCAAATATTGTCCAGGTAGTCAGAAATTATAATTCTGACAGAAAGCCAATATCAAACACTTCAGGTAAATAGAATGAGAAATCCTCTTATGGACAATTGTGTTATAACCTGGCCAGTCTAAAACTCTTTCATTTAGTGATTGTCTTATATTATGAAATGCCTTCAATAATCAGAGGTGAACATTCCAAAATGGTCGGAGTCATAAAATCTTATTTTCTCTTCTGATAATCCAGACATTTATTAGTTTCAAGAAAGATTTATAGATTGTATTGAAAAAACAAATTGTGTTGAAAGTGCAAGTTCCTCTCTTAATTATTTTTCACTGGACTCCGCAGACATGGCATCAGAAACAGGAGAATAAACCCCAAATTTTCAGACGAGCAGATTTCATGATGCAAATATTTAAACCCTAGTGGAACTTGATAAAATTTATAATTAAGCCAAAAAATCTGTTTCTTTAAAAAAATTATATTTCAAGCTATTAAAAACATGAAATCAATTACTATTTGCAGCTGATTTTTAATTCAATCTTCTCTTTAAAAAATACCTTTTAGACTACAAACTTTATTTTTTTTAATCCTTCATTTCCTGTTTAGTTTAAAGGGTGATGGTTTGTTCAACCTTCCCATAGAAATTTTTTGCTATTTTTCTTATCAAATCATTCTCAGCTCACAATTATATTAGGATTTTTTTTTCCCATCATGAAGTAATTTAATACATATGTGGATCAATGCTCTTTTTTCACTTTGCTGAGTTTAGGTTAAATGTTTCTAGAGGGTGGGCAAGATACATTTGCAAAGCATAGATTGTCCATGAGTCTCCAGAAATATTCAGTTTTTGAAAACTGTTTGAAATATAACAATGCAAGAGAATAATTGGATGTGTGGCTAGCAAGGGAAAGCTTGAATCAAGTTGTGCCCTGTAATTATCTTGTTTCTTGCCTTTAAGTTTTGGGGTTGTATTTTTTTACTTTGAAGGATCTAGTATCTGATCTTTAATAACATATTTGTTTTGTTTTGTTTTGTTTCGAGATCTATTGCTCCATCATCTCTTTCTGTATTTTAAGTATTCAGTTGCCAATAAATATTTTTCAAGTGTCCTTTATAATGTATAAAAGCAGCAAGTGTTGATCATATCCCAAGTAGTTTCCATTATGTGCAGATTATGGAAAAGAGAGAACATAAAGGCAGTCACAGTATTATATTAATTACTAGGACAGCAAGAAGCCCATATGCTTAAAAATTTGTACATATGTTCCTTGGCTATTTGCTCTCCCCTGTGCAAATTTTCTATTAAAGCTGAATTTGTCATTTTTCAATTTGTTACTGACAGTTGGCAAGAGTTGTTCCTCCTGTCTGAGGACTGCCAACATAGCTGCACAGGCAGAAGTAAGGACCCCTCTCAGTGCTCTTGAAAGAATGGGGCTGAATACACTTTACCACAGTCTTAATATAGAGAGAAATATATTGTTTATTTCCCAAATTAATAAATTCCTTCCCTTTTTCTTCCTGGTATACTGTCTCTATGCAGTAAAAAGCAATGATATTTCTTGAATAGCGGCACTTTTGAAAGCTGTCCTTGCACTCTATAAACATACACTCTACAAAAACCTTTCTCTCCACCACCTTCTCCTGTAAAAGCCTGGTTACAGAGACAAATAATACACAAAACTCTGAAGAATGATCAGCAAATTCACTTCTGCATCTAATGATTTAAATATCTCTGCTCCCACTTAGAGTCATTTCTTGGAAGAGTTATTTAAGCATTTTTATGAATTCTTCTGCTCCAGAGACAAAACAGAGAATGGTGATCTGGCAGCCAGAGTTTAAGGCTGGGAAATATCAGTAAGAGCAGGCTTTGAATGAACATGGATGAAAACATGAGAACTATATTATTTCTACCAGTATCTCATCTAGCCAAGAATCTGCTTGCTCATGACTAGTACAGCAATCCTCAAGAGTAAAGGTGTACTAGAGATAGCTGTTGTTTAGTAATGTTGGGTGGTGGTCACTGTCACTGATTGTACAAATGTAAAACACTGGTATTTGTTCAGCTACCCCTAGGCAAATTGTCATATCCTAACCGTGTCTATTCCCTGCTAACTTCAAAAACTGGGCATTTTAGAGAACACATACATGCACACTGCCTGTTTGCTGCAGTTCTTGAGCCACATTAATTCCTGTACACAGCTGAGGGATTGTGCCAGCTCTCGGAACAAAGCTGCGCCAGGAGACTTTCCAGTAATTTACCGGAATGGACAACTGAATGCACGGCCTATGCCTGGACTTGATTTAATCTCCTGCTGTTCCACTCTATATTTACTATAAATATATCTGGATGGATTTATATGTGTGTATACATATGTAGATATATGTATATGCACAAATGCACATTTATGCACACCCAGTATAAGAACTGTGAAGAAATGGTCTCTAACAGACTTGTAAACCTCATCCTCAAGCTCCATGTCATGGTATCTTCCCTGGCTGAATGAAAGGCAGTGCAAATATGCTGATACATGCTGCAATCACACATTTTCTTACAGTGTAGACATACTGTAATAATGAGTGTCAGTTAAGGTCTCAGTTCAGCTCTAATCATTTTGCACTGCTCTGCAGTACAGCGAATGCATTTCATCTGCAAGTGGAGAGTGCTCCCAGCAGAGGGAAAGTCTCTACTTGTATAGAGTCAGCACAGCTGATTCCCACAAATACCTTGTCAACCCTGTGGGATGGACATACACAGGATGAATAACAGAGAAGAGAGAGAGCCTTTCACCGGTCTCATAAAAATGCTGTAAGTTAGAGAAGCCCTCAAGCTATTTTAAATGAGGTCATACAACTACTGGCTTTTTTATCATCCTTTCTGAGTACAGGCCTTGTTTAATTGTACAGCCTTTGAAAATGAAGCCAAACAAACTCTTGTGTATTAATTCTGTCAGTGGTGTGCTGGGCAGAAATTGAAGCTGGATCTGCAGCTTATATCTTTTGTTGAGGAGAAAAAGGGAGGACAAAATAATTGTCCATGCATAAAAAGTCAGGGCCACCATGGGTCTCCGGTTTTGATGCAGAAATAAAGGCAGTAAGATAGAGCAGAAGATGCTGAGATGGCTGAGGGTGCACTTCTTCATTGAAAACAACCCTATGTGACCTCTACTATTCAGACATATTTTTTTCTCAAACATTCAAATGAGTTGTCCTATGAACAAAAAGGGGAATTAAATCAGGTCTTCTGTAAATTACTGTCTTACATCCACTTATCTATTCACCACAGAGATTATTACTTTGTCTCTATTTCCCAGATGCCTATTAATCTTTCAGATATTTCTTTTGTGCACATCTGCCTGTTTAAGTTCCACCTCTTCCATCTGCACTCTCCTTTTGTTATAGAACAAGCTTCTTCTGAGTGGTCCAAGGGCCAGGCAGCCAGGATTAAGGGGATGGTTGATTAGCAGCAGGTCAACCAATGGATGAGCTCTTCCTGAATACTTCCTGGCACTGTGTCACTAACTGGGGCATTTCTCCATGGCCAAGCCTCTGATTTTACTGAATTTTATTATTCTCCAGGGTTCAATTCCTTTGTCAAAGATTGAATCTGGCTAATGAGTTCGGAAGATATTAGATAGGTATAGGAGATAGCAGACAAGGTGATCATGTAATATTCTTTTCTTTAGGAAACCAGGGTAAACATGAATTTGCATTTTGTACATTGCAGTCACAAGACAGCAAGATAGACATTATTATATAACATCAGGCTAATTGTCTGTTTTGTCTAGTATCCAGTGGCAGTACTATTTGCTTCAGATGATGTTGCAAGAAATACTGTAGTAGGCAATTAGGGATTAACCTCTCCATAACAGAAGTTTCTTAATTCCCATCAGTTAGTGATTAGCTTATGCTCTGAAGCATGAAGGTTTATATCCCTTATGAATTTTTGTTTAATCTAATATAATTGCAGATGTTCTTGTTATCCATATAGCTGCTTATTCTGTTTTGTTCCTTTTTTTTTTTTTTTCTTTTGATCCTACTGTGTTCTTGGCCTCAGTGATATCCCGTGGTAATAAATATTATGGAAGTAAAATCTCTATTCCCAGTATTGTCCCTTATTTTAGAATATAATTACTGGGAAGTATATAGAAAATAGGGAAGTTGTGCAGATGGGAATATACACTTTGCATATAGACACTGTTTTCTAAGCAGGCAATGTGAACTCATTCAATATGCAAATATTGAAATACTAGATTGTTCTCCTTACTATGGAGGGTAGGATTTATCCTGCCTAGCATCAGTATCTGAGTATGTCACCTCAGACTCTGTTTTACAGTGAATATATAATTTGGGAAAGAATATATCTGAGTTGTGGTATATGTCCATTGTAAGAAGTGATGAAACACACTGTGAAAGTACCACTTTCCCTCTGTTCAGTATGATACTAATTTTGAAAATGATCTCAGGTATAGATGTTTATAAAACAGACATCTATTTTTAGTCAAATTAATAATTATGAATGGTTAAATTTCAAAATGCAGTGTAGGAGCTTGGTTATTTCCAGAGGTTCATTTTGCTTAATAAATTCTGGCTCTGTAGGAACCTGTCTCTGCTGACTACATGCAGAGCATAGCACAAATTAATTCCTGACTTCATGAAAGTCATCACAGAGGCTTTTGCCTTGTCCAATCATGTCCATTCTCCCTATTCTATATTTCTCAATTTATATTTTAAATAAGCATGTGTGCATTCCTTGTCATAAATGTAGAGTATTTCCTCACTCGCCGACTTAGGCAGGGCTGTTCAAGGAGTCAAGGTGGCTCAGAGGTGTTCTGCCTTCCATTCTGGGAACAGAAGCTGCATATCCTTAGCAATAACTTAAACTTCATTCTGTGAGAGAAACTGAAGGAAAAGCAAGCCAGGTAAGTAAAGGTAGGGGTAAGACACCGTTACTCCTGACCTCAACAGGTAGCGTGGTGGAAGATTGGTCACAGTATCAGTAACTTTTTGACCATTCTTCCTTCCCCTAAAAATAGTGAAGTTAGGATGACCCTACAGTAGCATCTCTGGCTTTGAAACTCTGCTAGAAAAGACTTTGAGAACTAAAGAGTTGTGAACCTCTGTCATCACAAGTGCCCATTTCCATTTTACCATCTCACCTTTTGCTTTTTTTTATGATCTGAGACACATACTCCACTTTTAATCCTTAATTACAGAGTGTGAAAATGTAACCTTATGCAAATCTACATTTTTGAGCAGCTTTCAAGTTCACAAGGAAAAGATGCCAAGGAAGAAAGCTTTCCCAATTTGAACAACAGGAAAATACTCCCTAAACTCATTTATTAAGGGTTGTGATTTGGTAAAAGAGATAAAAGAAAAAAACAACGCAAAAAAATACACACAAAAATAATACACCAAAAAAATAGAGGACAAACACTTTAATATTTTTTTTTATATTCTTACTGACCCTAGTCAGATCACTAAGGGTTTTGATGATGACCAGAACCCAGAAAGGAAGGTGAGGGAGATAATCTTCCAGTGCTGGGAGCCACTAGACCAACTCAGCTGCTCCCCCTGAGAGCTCCCAGGGAGCCAGAGAGGCCCACATTTGGGTCCTTAACACCCAGGGATGTCAACAACAAATTAGAAACCCAAGTGGTGATTAGGTGAGCAAATACCACTGTAGATTTGGGCTGTAAACATTAAAGTGACCTCTGTGCTTTGACTCCAAGGCAACCTGAGGCCATCTGCTGTGACTTGCAGTCATCCTGCTCCCCTCACTCCTGTCCTACCACATCTTACATATATAAATACACAGAAATTAAAGAATGTAATATAATTTGATTGTATTGATCCTGACTAATTTTTCTGTTCCTGAGCAACAAGGAACCAGGATGATTAGAAATCCATGACATTATCTGGTGAATCTGGAAGCCTGACTGGCAGTTCTTCATTTCTGCTGGGTCTCAATATAGAGGCAAGATAGGGGAGAACTGGGACACAGCTTTTCTCATTTGAGTCATTTGCTCATTTTGACTCTCAAAATGAGACCTTAACTGACTAATGACTCTTAAAAATACCGAGTTTCTCAAGGTGTTTTTTTCTTTTCTCAAACAAAGTCGTGATCCTATGGATAGATTCAGTAGGAGTGGCTCACCGATGGTAGATTCTTGTTTCAATGGATTTGCTGAAAGATTGCTTGGATTAGGTATGATTTGTTCTATTTTCAGTCAAAGAAAACAGCTGTTATTTTGCAGTAACATTTAATAAAGGCTTTCTGCAAAATACTCAATGGTGTTATATTATATTTTTGTTACAATATTACTAATGGAAAATGGCAACGTGAAAAATAAGGTAAAATCAAATTGGTTTTGTTTAGAGGAATAATTTTGATTTCCCAGAAAATAATGAGCCCATCACTATATGTTACTTTGCATTTACTTTTGAATATGCAAAATAGCAATATTGTCTGTGTCTGCTTAATTCTGTTTGACAATAACAAAATAAATTTGCTATTGTTTATTAGAGATTTTCAGGGAAGCCAACTAACTTGTCTTAGATTTGAATTTCAAATACAACCTTTTTAAAAAACATAGGCAGAGATATTAATCTAAAATATTGATAAGAATTTTACATCACAGAATATCTAATTGTAGTCACAGTTCTCACATTAACAGTCACTAGCTGTTTGCTTTTGGCATTAAAATCACAATGAGCTAGCACTCTCAGGTGTATTTCAGCATATGTCACTTTTGCATATGAAAGAATAAATGCATAGAGGTATCTGAAAGCAAAACAAAACAAAGCAAAACAGCATCTTTATTTTAGAAATACCTTTCATTGTTCACAGGAGTAAGAGCTTCTTGATCATAGAGCCTTTAGACACTTGAATTTGAGCAATTATAGCTAACTTTTATATTATACCTAATTCAAGCAACATATCATAGTTTCATACATCTTGAAGTTTTAATGCAAAAACATATAAAAATGGTTCTTTTACAATCACTCACTTAAATGGCATTTTGGTGGCGGAAGTGGTAGAGGTAAAATAAGAAATACAGACTAATATTTTACCATATATAGAGAAGATAATACTTTTTACTTAAATGATTAATGGGAAGTTGCAGATAAGACAAAGACCTTTTTAAGAAGTGCATTCTGGTAGGATAAAAAGCAACAAACAATTTTCTGTAAGGAAATTTCTGCTTAGAACATAGGAAGAAGTTTTCCTTTTTTGTTTTTTTTTCATGATTAAGTCAGCCAAAAGAGAAAAATATTGCCCTGGGAAATTGTGGAATATCCATCCATAGCTAAGCAAGACTTGGAGGAACCTGCTTTAGCTCTAAATTTGGATTTGCTTTTGAAGTTGGCCCTGCTTTGAACAGGAAGTTGGATCACATGACCCCTGAAATCTCTTTCCATCTAAATTATTCTGAGTTTCTGATTTCAAGTAAATGTAGCCTGAAAATCAAAATAACAAATTGGAAGAGAACTAAATATTAATAGGAGTTCAAACAAGAGGCATGGGATGTGCAACGTAAATTAACACCATGTAAAAAGGGTCAGTGTTCTCTTCAGTGTCAGCCTCACGCTCAATTTATTGTGGTATTGCATTTTCAAGTGCAGTCACATGGGAAAATTCCTGAAGTGTAAAACAGATATGTTTGGTAAAAAGATAAGAATAAATTTGCTCCACAACTCCCTCCTCCCTCTGCATAACCCCATAACCCCTTAAGGTTTCTCTCTCTAGACAACAGAGACAACTTACAAAGTTTTGTGGAAAAAGGGACCATATTTTAAATATTTCTACAGCAAAAGAAGCTTCAAGTGTAACACAAGATCTTGCAGGAAGCTGCAAAGTGTATTTATTATGTTGTGACTACGTACAACAGTAGGTAGAAAAATGGTGTTTGGGACAGGCAACATTGACTCATCCAAGATTACTGGTGATGTATTTAGAATAAAAAAAGTATATGCAATTACTGTGAGAAATTTGGATCCTACTCCTTATATTCTTCTAATGAACCTAAAATTATTTTTTTTATTGTGAATATAAGTTGAATAAATCCACTGCTTAGTGATAAATATATTTTTCCTTTTCAGAAGCTGCAGACAGACAATGATTGCAGATATCTTTATGAAATTCATTAGAAAAAAAAAAATTTGGATATGAAAGGGAAAAAAATCACTACTGAACTTGATGGATTAACTTTATTTATGATGTTTTCATTTGAACCAGAAAATTAACAGGAGTGGACAAAGCAATCTAAGTAAATGAAAACTTCAGATCTATTTCATTCCCATCACTGTATACTTGAAATGCCAGAGTATTTTATTCAACATTTCAGATATTATGATGCATCTCTCCAGAGCCTCCATAGGTATTCCTTTTCTCATGCAAGCTAATGATGATTTTGACAAATGACTTGACATAATTTTCTTTCTTTTTTGAATTATCAGGTTCTGGGGTTTCTTAGAAGGAAAAAGATTTTGATTGTCCTGTTGTCAATGAATGACAATGGGAGATGGATGACTAAATATTTATTGAATATATATAATTATGTACATGTATCATGAATTGTGTTGAGAAGCCTGTTTAATGAAACATATTTCCTAGATAACTTTTGAAGCATTTTAAGAAATATGATGACTTCTATTTATTTTGAGATATAATAAATCATGGTTTGCTCATGTATTTTGTGGGATAATATTCTAACTACTGTTACTGAAATATATTTAGTGAATCATCTATTCTTCCCTTAGATTTCTGAGGTGATATAGATTCTAATTTCTTATTGATTAGCTTTGAGTTTGTCAGGTTGTCATCTTCCAGTTTTTTTCTAAGTACAAGGGAATGGTCAAAAGACACATGCAGCTGTTTACAGAGGTAAGGTAGAAAAACTCTTCAATAATATTTTAATGCCTCAACACAGAGGTGGTTGTAATTGATGGCTTTCCAGATCTTTGTTGAACTTTAAATTTGGCAGCTGCTTGCCTCCTACAAAACCTCCCTGTCTCATCATCATGTCTGCTTTTTCTCATAACATGAATTGCTCAACATATGTAGGAAGTGCTACTCAGAGCAATTTGATCATGAAGTAAACCCTCATAGCAAAAAAAAAAAAAGAATCTTGGCAATATGATTTAACAAGAATAGTATATGAACAATATTGATTTTGCCCCTTCAACTGATAAGAAAATTGCTGGATGAAGTGGTAATCAGCACTGCCACCCTTAAATGCTCAGCTCAAGGAGAGGAACTCATCAGGCTGATGCACTTTCTTTAAGGTCTCTCTGTAAATGGACAAGGGTTACTTGGTGTTTCTTCTGAGATTAGCAACACCCACCATGCTGAACAGTAGGAAACTCATGGCATTGAGAAACATAATGGATAAAGGATCAAAGGATACCAGAAACCCTCTCTCTTGGCAGAGAGAGTTCGGAGTTCCTAACTGAGTACTCCCATGAAACCCAAAAATGTAAGTGATGTGGACAGCATGTCAGAGATTCTTCATAAAGAGGATGTGGCAGTTGTGATTTCTGGTTTTGAGCCACAGTTTACATTGGGTTCTCATCCTGGAAGGTTTTGAATCTACATGATGGATAAAAGCCATTTGGCTGTTGGATATTATAAGAGAATATATTTCCATTCCTCTCATTAGTTGGCCCCACTGTGCAGACAGGAATACAAATGATGGGATCATGGAGGGAGAAAGAATTGTATCTCCCAAATGATAATTCATTGACCTAAGGATGAAGTGTCCTAGGTTGTTTATACATTTAATGCCAAAACAGTCATGAAAAATTGGACATGAACCTCTTTCCTGTCTTTTTTTTTTTTTTTTCAGAAATGCCTGAAAAACAGATAAAATACTTATTATAGACAGTGCCTACTGGATCAGAATAAGCAAATCTGCTTCTGGTTAGCTATCACACTGCAAGAAGATCAATGCAGGACTATAGCTCAGTAATTATTTCTTCTCTTTGAATCCACATTCCTTTAGCTGATCAATGCATGAAGCTGAAGTAGCAGCTCTGCGAAGAATGACAGATGCATATCAAGAATTTGTAATGTAATCTATGAAATTCACTCACAGCAAGATATGATTTACCAGGAGCCTATTGATTGAGGAATAAATGTTATTTTACATTTAAAAGAATACATTTCAATAATGCTGGAGCTTCAACTCCTGGGTTTTGAAGGGTTCTATTTTTATTCAATAAAAAAAAAATCCTGTGATTTTATTACATCATGCATACTACCCAGAAAACCTATCAAAGTTTCTTCAGAGGTGTGACATTCCCCATTTTGCTTGTAGTTTGAGGCAAATACAGTTACTGGCAGGGACTTTTTAATTCTCTGAAAACTGCTGTTTTGGGAACAGAACCTTCACTGCTTTTAACCAGCACAGATCTATAGATCAAAGGCAAAAAAGCCAATTTGCCAATTAACACTACGTAAGGTCTTGGATGAGAGTGCTGCCTTTTTCACAGAGCTCATCCCACAGGAGCACAGGACACATCATGCCCTGCTGAAATTAGAGAGCCATGTCAGAAAGGTGTTGTGTTAAAAGGCAATGAGAATTTGTCTTGGAGCTCATTAATGAATTCTTGCTTCAGTACAGCAACCCATTTTATATGTTTCTTGCAATTTTTTTTTTTTTTTCTCTTTCAAGTAAGGCTATATGCTTCTCCCTAGACAGTCCAAGGTTAACAGTATTCCTTATAGTCTCATAATATTTTGCTGATTGGTTATATACCAATCATTTTTCCACAAAAAAAGCTTTCAATTAACCCCCCAGTGATTGGGAGGTGGAATTTCCAGATTAGTGTTGGAGAATTCCACCTCCTATCACCAGGGGTTTAATTGAAAACTTTTCTGAAAAAAAAATAACTGGTGCAAAAACATCAGTAAAATAACCTAAAATTCAAGGGACTCTGTTAATTTCTGTCAATTTGAAGGAAAGACAAAAAAAAAAAACCATAAAACAGGAACATTGAACAATTAATAAACAATATTATTACAGCAAAACCAAGATTAAAAGGAAACTTGTGAAGTGGCCCTGCAAAGTCACAAAATGCAGGAAAACTTACCTTTAATTTAAGTTACCATATACTAAAAGCAAGCAAGAGAAATTAGCCTGTGTTAGAAACTATTTCAGAACCAGGTGATTTGCTTCAGATTCAGAGACATAAATCACATTTTAATAATCTCTCTCCCAGTATGAAGCCTCCATACAATCTGATATGTAGGGGTTTTTAAGTAGGTGCTTTCTTTGCATAACAAGAAGCTGCAATAAATTAAGTGGAGCCCAGGAAATCTTATAATGCAGCTGTGTAAGGAAAGAAAAGGTGCAACCTAAACATACTATTGCAAATATATATATATATATATCTCTGCTAATAATAAGAAACATCCAGTGTGAATGAATGCATCTGTGTGCAATAAACCTGTCTGAAAATTGTATCTTTGGTATTGCTCAAATACATATTTTTCTTGCATTAGGTTTAACAGACTTTGACCCACAAATTATGAAAAAGATTAAGATATGCATCAGCAGAGAGATTTATGTCTAGTGTTGACAAATTATTCATTAAAGTTTTATGCAACAGGCCCAGAGAGAGTATTAAATAAGATTATTATGGCAGTTCTTATAAGTGTATTCATCTTGACTAAGAAGAGGTCGTGATAAAGTTTAGGACTGTTTACTTACAAAGCTTCTTTAATTAGGAAAAATAGAAATAAATGTTCTCCATTTGGCTTCTTTCACTGATTTCATCTTTATTACTTCTCTTTCCCAATATTGTGAAAGATCAACATCAATAAAAGTAAATCTATTACATGCAATTTGACAAATCATTTGCTTAATGATTTCTAAATATAGAGAAAATATAAAATTTCCTTCTGAAATTAACAGCACTCTTTTCCTTGTGGAAATAAGCAGACATAGCTTTGTATCTGAAGTAATCATTAGTGAATAAACAAGGTAATTATCTCTGAAAGGAGCTTCTTTCAGTGAAAAACAACCATATATTTCTACTGTAAAACACAGCACTCTGTGTTCTATTCTGCCATACATTATACTTTTCTGCTGTCAGGTGAAAATTCAACCAATGGCTATTTGATTACTTTGGAAACATTTGAATTGATTTTTATTACCTGATTTTGTACATTTATAAGGAAGATATATGACCCCTCTTCTTGGAAGAACTGAACAACTTCTCTCTCGGTTTCATGGAACATGTAACAGGCATGTAGAAGAGAGAGAAAACCAGATTACCAGTGGGAAAAAATGCTGCTGAGTTTGGTGGAAAGGAGCATTTAATTTTTAAAATAAAAAAATATCATTTAAAAAAAAAAACTGTTCTTGTGAACTGTTTCACAGTTCA
Source organism: Urocynchramus pylzowi (assembly GCA_013397555.1). NCBI lineage: Eukaryota > Metazoa > Chordata > Aves > Passeriformes > Fringillidae > Urocynchramus > Urocynchramus pylzowi. The sequence continues at coordinate 601,933 of VZRH01008150.1, forward strand.
AAAAACTGTTTCTTGTGAACAATATAATTTTTAAAAAAACAGTTCTCCTCTACTAATGTGGCATCTTGCAAGGGTCCAGAGGAACAGGAATTCCTTTAATAATCACTGAATACCTCAAAATCACTGCAAATAATAATATTTGCAGTACATTAATAATTTATAGCATTTTTTTCCCCCAATGCTTAGTGTGAATATGAAATGTAAAAATCAAGACTTGATTATTTTTTACTGAATGCTGGTCATCTTAACTGAGACTTCCATCCACTGACACTCTCTATGTTGATTAAAGCTCACAAATGACCTGTTTGAACATAAAGTGTGGAAGGCAAGACTTTATGAACACACTCAAAGAATAAACACCCCTGAGTTGCACCCTGCTTTCTGCCTTGGCTTCCACCCAGCATGACATATATTTTATTACCTGTACAATTTAGTGCAAAACCACAAATGGAATATTAAAATTTCTTCTAAAAGGTTACAGAGGGAAGGAAGAATGTCCTCTGCATATAGAACTTCTGTTTTCCCAATAGCATCATGGATTTCATTCTATTACATAACCAGCCTGTACAGGCACTTTAACAACTGCTCACAGGTGATTTCCTACAAAAACTGGTACAATGTAATTTGGAATATGCTGTTGTGAGTTGCCCCACAATTTGTTGAATGATTTAGACCAAAAAAAAAAAAAAAAAAAAAAAAAGGTGGCGAGAACATAACAACAACCAGAGGCCCCAGTGAGCCCAGCAATCCAANGCCCCACAATTTGTTTAATAATTTAAACCAAAAAAAAAAAAAAAAAAGATAAAAAATGTGGCTGTTGTTTTTATCACTGTTTTTCATTTAAGGGTAGGTGCTTTGTGCTTTGTGCTTATTTTGTTGGGGTTTTTGGGTTTCTTTTGCTTTGTTTTGTCCGTGAGCCTTTGTATTGCATTTATATTATGTGTTTTTAGACTATATCAGTGACTGCCCTATTCTTAAGTGTGACATGTTGCACAAGGGAAGACTAAGTGTCACCACATGCATGAAAAAGATGGCATCTCCTTTTTTTTTTCTTTCTACAGTAACACTGAACAAAGGAAAAAAAATCAGGGAATAAAAAAGGCTTGTGTCATATGTCTGTAGAAAAAATGACAAACTTAGCATCTAGCTACACAGGAATATGTACTTTCTTAATGAATTCTGTTCTAGAAGGAATAAAACCCCTTTTTCCAAGTATTTTCTCTAATCCTCTCTCCTCTCCTCTCCTCTCCTCTCC
>VZRH01008150.1:604362-631808 GCA_013397555.1 Urocynchramus pylzowi
TTTATATATTTTTTTGTTTCCCTAGTAAAGGACTGTTATCCCTGCTCCCATATTTCTTGCCTGAGAGCCCCTTGATTTAAATTTTATAGCAATTCGGAGGGAGGGGGTTTACATTCTTTATTCCAGGGGAGGCTCTGGCCTTCCTTAGCAGACACCTGTCTTCCCAAACCAAGACACAAACCCAGGCTAGGATGTAGTATAACAGAAAAATGGTAAATTGGGTGGAGGGAAACACCTTAACATTTTAACAAGAATCTAGCCCGACACAGGAGAACGCCCATCACCATTGATATGCCCAGGGAGCAGCTGGTGATGATGGGCAATAAAGATCTGTCCTGCAGATAATCCCAGCTGAACACCCAGGTTCCAGCAACCAAGAGATACCTCACTTCGCTTCTCAGAAGGACTTTTTCAAACACTGAAAGAACCAACATGAATATAGGAAGAAACTGAAAGAAACTAATAGGGATATGGAAAGACACTAAGAGAAGACAAAAAGCTGGGCCTGAGGGTAGAAAAAGGGTATAAAAACCAGCTCCAACATGCCACAGTTTTGAACAGGGAGAGCTTGGTCCCACAGAGGCCAGGCTTTTTGGTTCACCCAGTTTTGAGCCTGGCCTTGGTGCTGTCTTTCGGTCTGCCGGCTATCTGATTTGTAAACAATTAATAACAAATTCTATTTTTCATTTTTTTATAAAATTGGCTTATGAAAGTTTCATTTATAACAGTTGATGATATGCTTAGATAACCAACACACCGTCCTGCTCCCGTAGTTCCATAAGAATGATACACAGGAACAATCGTGCTTCTCATTAAAGCTGACTCATTTACAGGAATTAAACACTTGAAATGGTGGCAAAAGAAACTCTGAACTGGTCAAAATCAGGTGTCTAAGACCTCATTCTACAGCTGTCTGAAAGCATGAGTGGATATGTTGGTAAAACTGATCAACTGAGCCCACTCATTTTCTCCAGCTTTACTGTAATGGAGAAGTTGAACAATCAGAGATACCCAGTAAGGGGGTGCAAAACTCATATTCTGGTGTAAAACTAAGCTTCAGCAAAGGAAATTTATGCACTTCTATGTGTTCAGAATGTATGGCATGCAAGTCCCATATGTCCCATATAGTCCAAACCCTGGTATTCTTCCCATGCTAATATTTGAAAATGTTTCTGTTGTGTCAAAGATGTTATAGCACTGAGCATATTCACTTCTGCATTATCTGTCATACAATCTAATTCTAGCTATCATAATTGTTATCTATATTTGTATGTACATTCTTATTTCTGCATTTTATTCCATCATTTCTTACATTCTAATCTACTCTTTTGACCTTCCTTCCTCCATTTGCATATATAATCCTTCTCATATTTTTATTTTAAATAAATTCCTATAATACATTACTGTGTAATAGTACTTGTCATCAATAGAAATAAAATCCCCAACACATTGAAAGAAAGAGAATTTTCAGGTGCTGGTTTCTAGTAGCAAGTTGTAATAGAAGCAGTGGGGAATCCTATCTGCATGAAAAAATCCATATTTGATGCAAACTGATGCAACTTTCACAATGGGTATAAAATCTTCCTCTACCCTTGCACCATGGGCACAAAACAGATAATACTGTATGACAGTGCTACAGAATTATTTTTCATGAGCTTTAGTCTGAGATCTATAATAAAAGTAGGATTGCCTTGATAATTAACAAGACTGGTTCCAAGCCTCCTACTCTCACAGTGTAATATTAGAAATTAAGTATAATGCTACAAATCCTGATCACAGAAAAAAAGTCCAGCATTTGGTAAGGAGAGTGGAATGCTTCATTGTGAAAGAAAAAGAATACTTTCAATAAAGTTTGAATAAAATACCTAAGAGTAAACAAAAAAGAATATTTAAAATAAATGCTGTTAGACCTCACAAATCAAGTCCTCATGTCATTCATGGATCCAGGTATATTTTTAGCTTCTGTGTGACTGACAAGTGGCAGAATCTGAGAATCCAGTCATAACTGAGCAACAAATATATGAACATATAAATGGGATGGTGGCGGAGTCTGAAATAACTGGATTTATCAGCACACAATTCAGCATTCCTCAACCAGACTAAAAATGGTGATCTAAAAAATTCCAATTTCTGGACTCCATGTCACCAAAGCACTAAGATTTTCTGGCAGTACTCATGGTGTGATTCCCGTATCTCTGCATATGGTAAAGGAAGTCAGGTTTCCACGCTGAACGCATCAGCAGAAAAACAAGCAATTTCATTAAGCTCTGGCTGAATTTCACTGGGTGTTTTTCAAAAGCATTATATTCCTAATAAGCATTTTGCTCTTACTGAATCAGCTCCTTCTGGGAAGAAAAAACTCCTAAACAACTTTAATCTGTACCCAATAGATATTTCACCTTGAGGATTTGTCAAGTTAATAGAGCCTACCCACTTAGAGAAAGAGGAAGGACGCCTTTCTAATTGGTGCCTAACAGCTTACACTTAAGGGACATTAAGACGAAATACTGGAGATAACAGTCTTAATGGCTCCAGTCCACTCTCATGGGGGAGCACTCAAGGTAGCCTGAACAAAAGGGAACAAGACTGAAAGACCTAAAGACACAGCAGGATCTGGGCTGGCTAAGAGGATGAAGATTGATTTAGTTCTGCCCCAGTAACTTAAGAGGAGAATTTATCTCATTTGACTTGTAGTGAAACATAAGATTATGTGTGAAAAACCACAAGATGGATGGAGATGTAGAATATAAAAGGTATGCATCATTGTTTTAAAATATGTGTTTTCTGATGTATGTCGAAAAACGCAAAAAGGAATTGTTGGTTTTAGGCAAAAAGTTGGCCAAACCCACCAGCTGAAATTTCTGAATGGAATAAAGCACAGCTGCTTGAAACCCATTCAGTCCAACCCACAAAGTGAAAAGCATTTAAATAGAAAACTATGACCCCATCCGAGAACAGTGGTTTCCAAGCTGCAACAAGAAAAGCCAAAGATGGTTCCCCCTCCTGAGCTCCCAGACCCCACTTGCACACCAGACACTGAAGTCCAGCTCCAGAGCTGTCTCATGGCTGTATTATGAAATACAACAGCCCCAGTGACTAAGGCACATCAGCTGCACAGACAACATGCACTCTGGAGACCACAGTTGTGCTCACCACCCGAGTGGTGCAGAGGTTCAGCTCACCCTGTCCTGAGATGGGTTGTTTCTCATAACTCTTCTCTGTAAATACCCAAGACAGCTATAAAAAAAGGTGAGGCTGAAAGGTCAAACAATTAGCTTTCCTATTTGTGAAGAAATAGCTTTTCTAAGCTTATTAATGGAAAAATACAGGATGAGATTGCCAGTTACTATAAATCAGTATAACTCTGCTGATTTCAGAAGGGCTGTGCTGTCTTATACAAACAGAGATTACATTTTCTGTAATATTAAATAATAATAAAAATTCTTACACTGAAATAGTCTTGTTGCATTTGGTGAAATACATGCTGAAATGCCACATGCATGTTTTCCTAAGCAAATTTAATTCAACTTTCATACATCTTCCTGTTTCTCTTAAAAGTTATTTGTCTTCTGTAGGATGCCTGCCTATTTCAGTTCACCTGATAGATGGTCCTCACTGAGCAGATTTCAAATATTGCTGAGCTCAAAAAAGTTCAGCTTCTCTGTTTTCCTCTCTACAAGCCTTAGACTTTCATTCAGTAAATCCCATAATGAGTCTAAAACCTTGTGCTTGCTAAAGGCTGCCAACTACAAAGACATCCTGCAAAAGGCTTTGGGGTTCAGAAACTGTGGGATAAATTTTCCCTGTTTCCTTCTTCACATGTGTGACCTACTCTGGTAAATAGTTTATCTATCAGTCAAGTATGTTAAATTATGAGGTGATTCTCCCCCTCTACTCTGCTCTTGGGAGGCCCTACCTGAAATACTGCCTTCATCTTGGGGACCCTTAGCACAAGGAAGGATTGGATCTTTTAGAGTAGGTCCAGAGGATGGTCGCTAGGTGTTCAAAGGGATGGAACATGTCTCCTATGAAGAGCAGAGGGAATTTGAGTTCTTCAGTCAGCAGAAGAGAAGGCTCAGGGAGATCTTATTGTAAAATTTTATCATGTAAAGTTGGTTTATAAGATGGAGAGAGACTTTTTACCAGGGTCTGTAGTGGCAGGACAAGTAGTAAAAGTCTTAAAGTGAATGAGAGTAGATTTAGATTAGACATAAGAAAAATGTATTTTACAATAAGGGTGGCGATGAACTAGGACATGTTGCACAGAGAAGCTGTGGATGCCCCATCCCTGGAAATGTTCCAGGTCAGATTGGATGGGGCTTTGAGCAACCTGGTCTAGAGAAAGCTGCCCATACCCAGGGGAATTGGGGTCAGACTAGATGTTCTTTGAAAGTTCCTTTTCATCACAAACCATTCTGATTGTACAATTCTATGATCTTTATTTGCAAAACAGCATACTTGTGTTATAGCAAAACTACTCTANTTATTGTAAAATTTTATCATGTAAAGTTGGTTTATAAGATGGAGAGAGACTTTTTACCAGGGTCTGTAGTGGCAGGACAAGTAGTAAAAGTCTTAAAGTGAATGAGAGTAGATTTAGATTAGACATAAGAAAAATGTATTTTACAATAAGGGTGGCGATGAACTAGGACATGTTGCACAGAGAAGCTGTGGATGCCCCATCCCTGGAAATGTTCCAGGTCAGATTGGATGGGGCTTTGAGCAACCTGGTCTAGAGAAAGCTGCCCATACCCAGGGGAATTGGGGTCAGACTAGATGTTCTTTGAAAGTTCCTTTTCATCACAAACCATTCTGATTGTACAATTCTATGATCTTTATTTGCAAAACAGCATACTTGTGTTATAGCAAAACTACTCTAATGACAAAACACCCAAAAACCAACCAACCAACCAAACAAAAACAACAAAAAAACCAAAAATCAAACAAAAAAAAAAAAAAGAAAAAAAAAGAAACACCAACATATTTCACAATCAATCCTGACATTTTGTAGAGTGCAGCTACTACTAACACTGCAGCACTGAGGGGCTTTGGCTCACAGCTGGAAGCACTATAAAACTTTCATCCCTTAGGAATGTGCAAATTAAAAGTGATATATAACATTTACCATTGGTTACTATGGACTTAACCAGAGATGTTAGCACATTAACCATACTCCCAACAGACCCATGTAATACTTCAGCCAGCATTTTGCAACTCTGATAAGAAGAGCATTTCCTAATGGCAAAGGATAATATTTAGTTTTAATTGCATATCCTCTCTAAGTATGTGGTTTTTTGGAGATTAATCATGTGTGGAGTGTGATTATGGCTACATTTCATCAAGACTTGTTTAAAAAAAATAATCTAAAAGTTTTGTGCTAAGGTTATTCTTGACATCAGAACAAGGAAATCTAAGTAAAGATGTTATAGCAAATTGAAACATAAACTTAAGGAAAGCTATTTTGCTTTCACCTTCATAACAGTCAAATAAAATAATTTCTCAGGGTAACTCAAATGCCGAAGTCCTTTGTAGTATTCAACTTCATATGTTTCAAGTCTGAGGCTTCACTTTTCACAGCACACTTACAATTTCCATCACATAAATCATAGAAAATGAAAATGGATAATATACACAAGCAGTTCCTTATGACATTTCCTGCACACAGTCTTCATTATGTTTCTTTATTTTAAATAAAAATTAACTACGCTTAGAGCTGAGCAATGATGTCAATATATTATGCATATAAAACCAGGACTAATCTTTCAAGCACATACATCTATTTTGGACTGCAGTAACTATCTGCAAAGAGACAGGATGATGACATTAATACAAAACTGGTTCTTTCTTTGTTGTTGCTATATGCCAGAGAAAATAGCTGAGCAGATAATGATGTTAGAAGGATGGCCTTCCAAACATGCATGCCTTTTACTTTTATTTTGTAGATTATGAAGAGTGTTTCTATTTTCTAATATTTCACTTGTTTTTCTGTTTAAAACTAGAAAAGCCACAAAGTAAATGTTTTGTTTAAAAATAGTCAAATAGTTTAGCCTAAAAAAAAAGAGAGAGTTTTTAAGGGAAGGCATATGAATGAAAAAAATTTATTATCACTCTCACCATTAGGAAGCTCAAAAACCCCCAACACTTTTTGTGTTTTTCTCAGAACACAAACCCATACATTCTGTTTTGGGAAATGTTGACATTATTTCTATACCCTTCTTTTTTAAAAACTCACTTCAATTTCTCTTTTCCTTCTCTTTGCAATTTGTTTTGTTTAGTTCACTTTCTCTTATTTTGACTAGAAACCTTAATAGGGGCATTTCACAGAAATAGGCACATTCCTTTGAAAAGATGCTGATATGAAGAATTATCATTTTATGAGGAGAATGATAGCAACAATTTTTTGACTGAATTTACTTTGAAGTCCCTCACTGTTGCCAAAGTGGCTTTGATCCTGAAAGATCTTAATCTCTATGGATTTCACAGAACTGGAAAACAGACATATTAAAGTCCAGAAAAGGACCTTGTCCTACTCACAGAATAGACATCTTTTTCTCAAATCATTGTGTAGACTTCCTTAAAGCAAAAGAAGACTAGTCCAAGGAAGCAGGCAGATTTTATGCAAGATTCATTTAAGGATTCAGTTATATAAGGTGGAAGATTTTTCCCCCTTAAAATTATTGGTTTATCTTCATTGACTCTCAACAGAGTATAAAAGGGTAACTTAGACCATCAGGTTTTCTGTTGACATTTCCTGTCCCAAGTCAAAGTGTCTTGATAAATGACCATGCAAATGTATGTGGCTATTGTTATGGGATGCAGAGTTCCAAACTCTTACTTAAGACAGAATAACTAAGACTGCAAGATAGATAATAAAAGTATATATGTGAGCATAGGTACTTTATAGGAATATACATATTTACACATATATTAATCGCATTTACATACAGTCTCACTTCATGTGTGAATTTACTTTAGTATCATGCTAATTCTGCCCCTCTAAGAATTAGAAGTGATTTTTAATGTTGCAAATAAGCATTCAAGGATAATAATACAAGTATGTTAAATGAAATGTCAAATGACTTACAAAAAGCACTTAAAACTAATAAATATGTATGAGATAAATGAGTCTGGTTGTCAAGTACTCCACGTAGCGATACAAAAGATTTACTTTTTTTTCAGCTCTTGCCACCTAATTTCAAACAAAATTCAAACAAAATTCACTGGTTCAATCACAGTTTTGCAGCATGGTTCCCAGGAATGGCATATTTTCCTCAATGTCACAGACATGAATATCACCTACTGCAGCCTATTGCACGTTTAATTCTTGCTCAGCTCATGTGGCCTGTGGTCAGCAGCTGAAGGAGACACACCAGTAAGAGATTCAGATTACTTATTACAGGTTCCTGCAGGTGTTACTTCACTTAAGCAGTAGAAAAAAACCCTTTCTAGCTTAGGACACCTGGGAACTATATGTAGTCAGAGAATAGTGTTAGTCACCACTTGGACCTTATGTGAAAACTGCTTGCACAGAAGGTTTTTCAAGTAGGAACTTGAATAAACTCCAGAAAAATTTAAACCTCCAGAAAAATGAAGGTTTCAATTTAAACCTCCATTTCAGTTTAAACCTCCAGAAAAATGGGAACAATGGTATTTAAAACATTTGCTTCTAGTGTGTTGAAATTCTAATTTATCAAGTGTTCTGTGATCTTTGGTTAACTGCAAGATTCAAAGTGTTATACGGCTCATTATTTTATAGAAATATCTCATGTAGGTAAGAGAAGTGTTACTCTTAATAAAGGGAAAATATGTAGGAAACAAACTACTGCACTATGAGAACATATGCTGGGGCATGGGGTCAAATAAGACTGTAAGGAACCTTCAGTGGGGAAAAAAATATATATTCTATAAGGTAAATCAGAAACATGGATAGTGTCCTTGAAGATTACAACCATATGTTCACTTCAAAGGTTAAAACGCTGGTGACAGTATTTTTGTATACAAAATATCAAAAAAAAAATTATGGCATAGATCTTTGCTTAATTAATTTGAATACTTAACGTCTTCACCTTCAATATAACACAAAAACTTAAGCAGATATTTTCCCCACTAATTTTTTCTTTCATAGAATCATAGAATGGCTTGACTTGGAAGGGGAACTTTTATAGATCTTAGCCCCCATTCCATGGGCAGCTCCCACTAGACCAGGTTGCTCCAAGCCTCATCCGGCTTGGCCTTGGACACTGCCAGGGATGGGGCACCCACCATCCCTCCTGTGCCTGAGCTTTACAACCCTCACAGTAAAGAATTATTTTCTAATATCTAATCTAAACCTTACCTCCTTCCATTTGAAGCCATTGTCCCTTGTTTCATCACTTCAGGACCTGGTAAAAAAATCTGTCTCCATCTTTCATGTAAGCAGCATTTATGTATCTTCAGGATGCAATAAAGTGTCTGAGCTTTCTCTTTTACAAACTGGACAATTTCAACTCTCTCAGCCTTTCTTCACAGGGGACATATTCCAGAGCTTTGAACATTTTCATAGCTCTCCTCTGGACCTGCATTTAAAGTTCTCTATCTTTCTTTACTTAAAATCTCAGAGCTGGATGAAATACTCCAACTGAGACCTCACAAGAGCAGAATAGAGGAGGGCAATCACCTCCCTTGACCTACTGGCTGCATTTCTTTTCATGCAGCCCAGGATACAGTTGGCTTTCTGGACTGTGAACACACATTTCTAGCTCACACCTCCTTTTTCATTCACCAGTATTCCCAAATCTTTCTTGTTGGGGCTGTGGGGAATCCATTCATCACCCACTGATAGGGGTGTTTGCCCTGACTCATGTGCAGGACCTTGCACTTGGCCTTGCTGAATTTCAAGAGGTTCACGTGGTCCCACTTCTCAAGCCTTACAAGTTCTCTGGAGATGACTTACCACACAGCTTGGTATCATCTTCTCCTCATATATGATGTGTTCTGTGCTGCTAACAACTCTGCTGGCTCTTCACTGCATCATTCATAGTCTTGAAGTGTCTTTGCTGTAGGGGGGAGGACAAGATGAGTTATGGTGGCCTCCAAAGTGAACTCACAGGTGGCAGACACCAAAGAATTATCACTTCCTTCAATCTTCTGGTTAATACAGTTTAGTGTGGGGCTGTCAACCATAGGGGTATTCTGCACACATCTTGTCCATCATGACCTACGCCAGGTCCTTTTCCAGAGCTGCTTTCCAACATGGGAACCTGAACTGGTGCATGGGGTTATTCCACCCCAGGCAAAGGAGTCTCTGTTTGTCCATGCTGGGCTTCATGATATTTCTATAAAGCAAATTATCCAGCCTGTTGAGAGGCTCTGCCTTTCCCCCACCCACAGCTTCACTCCAACATATTGTCACACTTGAAATTTTTGAGGCTGGATTCCATCCTGTCATCCTGCTGATTAATAATTATATTAGACAGTATCTGTCTCAGTATTGACACCTCAGTGCTAAAAATTTCTGGTTGAAATTCAAACTGCTGATCACTGCTCTGGTGCATTTTATTCACTTTTGTTTTTAATTTCTTATTCATGTAACCACAGACTCCTGTGGGTTTCTTATTTTTACATAAAAAGAATGAAGTTTATATTAAATATAGGTGAAATGACAAGTTTTTGGAGACAATGAATCCAAATACTATATAATTTTGTCTTGGGATTTTGACATGCAAGTATCCAAATTATGGATAAAATCATTTGAGTACAACATTGTGTCTAAGCTGATGATAAAAGAAAGCCAATTCAATGGCATAAAGAAATACTATTCTCAGTTTTCTGGAAAAACGTGGCTAATTTAACATTAAAAAAGTAGAACACTATCATAATATATTCCAAAATATATCAGAATTATTTCAAATTTTTTTGCCTTTTGTTATATCTACAGCAATGCAAAAATTACATTAAACATTTTCACCATGATATAATCACATATAAGCCATTTGTTGATGATTATTGCCAGTTTAGCCTGCCACAGATCTGATCTTATATTTAAAATGTGCTCTATGAATTACAGACTTTTTAATGATCTAAAAGTAGGATGGACTAGAATTGCCAAATTATGCCAGCTGAGACAATGGCAATTTTCCTCTCTCTTTTTGTTGTTATAGGGATCTTTTCAAGGTGGGATTTAAATAACCATCAAAAATACAGTTTTCTGGATAAACAAAAGTTTGTGATAGATAGAAAATTTTCTATGAACTGAGATATAGTATCAGAAAAAAATCAAATGAGGTAGGTATTGATTCTTGGTGATGGATTGCAAATGTCTGGTCAGAGCAAAAGAGAGGGAAGGAGATTGTATATACTTTTGTCCCATGATATGTGAGTCACAAGAAAAGTCACTTCAGTACTTAATCCTAAGAAGTCACTTCAGTACTTAATCTTTCTCCTAACTGAGCAAGTTCTCCATTCTCTCATAACACAGAAAAAGAAGGGAGAAATAGAACTATTTACCCTATCAAGTGCAGAAGAGAAATCCCATTTCTTTGAGGTGTGAGATGTTCTAGTATATATGTAAATTAGAGTAAAATTTGAAATTATGTGAAGAGATAATTATCTGAGGGGAAAAAAGATGCATCTCTGCAGGCCCTTAAACAGTGACATCTTTGCCCAGGATTATGTCCTGGGTGTTCATTTGCATCCTAAATCTTTATGGATATAATCTTGTAGCTCTTTTCAGATTGCAATATTTATGCACAAAACTTATCTCATTTAAATTAAGACTTCCCTTCTAAGCAAGTTCTTCTCAACATGCGTGAGAATTACAGAATAAGCTCATAGCGATTCCAAAGTATTCAAGATATTGGATTGTGTGAAGGGATAACTGGATGAAATTTTACATTAAACAGGATCACAGGCTGGATGATCTAATGGTCCCTTCTGGCCATAAAAGCAATGAATCTATGAGAAAAGCACTCTGAGATCATATGATGCAAAGCACAGTGAAACTGGCAAGTGCTTTCTTGATGTTCCCATTACAAATCCCCTGAGCAATCTGTCCCCCTGTCTTCCTCTCACCACCTCCTCTATCAGGTTCCAGAAGAACACACGCTCCATTGGAGTCATCTCTGCTAAAACCATTTTGATAGCTGGTTCCACTCAGTCCCAAGCTAAATCCAGTGTTTAAGGCTATGGGAGTGTTGACTTCTTAAATGAAGACACATTTCTCCAAGGCATTTTGCACTCTCTTGTACCTTCAGATTGCTCAGCTAAAGGTTTTTTCAGGACTTTATCAGTTATTAATAATTGTGATGATTCATGATTTATTCATAACCATTTATACATTTGCCATATGCTGCCTGCACATGCAAACTGTTTTCATGAAGCACATAAATGTGGCACAGTGCTTCTTACAATTCATACCCAGTAAATAGATGAGAGAAAAAGATTAGTGAAATGCAAAAATACAATAAAAAATCCTTCAATGGCTTCAATTTGGAGCTTTAGAATTAAACTCTGCAGAATAATTGTTTTTAGTATCAAAACTAAAATAAACAAGAGGGAGAATAGTGTGAACAGTCAAGTTTAACACCAAAACCAGCACCTTATTCTCTTTCTATTCTGGATCCCATAATGATAATTACAGGGAGTAAGAGTAAATCCACTCATCTGGTAAGGTACAACTCAGGACAAATAAAAATGAGAGAATCTGCAGTATCATCTTTGATGTTCTTTTCCTGCTTTCATATTAATCTAAGTATTCTTTTGCAGTGAAACACTGTAATAGTTTCTTGGACTGAGGGAGAGAGGGAAAGATCTGACATGCAAATCCTTCAAAGTGCTTAATAGCAAACCCTGAAAGGATAATGTTACTCATTGATTAAAAATAAGAGGCTTTCTATGGTGATGTCACTAACCAAAAAGTCATTTCTCATAGGCCCAGTGTGACACCTTCTTCATTGTACTGCTCTCCAGATGAAGTCCCTGGCTTTTATGAGAGGGTAATTATTTAATATATGTAATGCATTCCTGGTTTTGAGTGAACAAATTCATTAATGGTGAGATGTGCCCTGTGGAGGAAATGATCAGTGTTCCAGCACAGAATCCCAAGGCAGAAAGGACAGCTTGGGTCTGACTCACATCTCATCCCACTTTCCTTTGCATTGAGTTGAAGCTTTTGGAACAGAATGTTTAAATTTTTACTAACTGCCTTGAAAATGAACATCTGAATTTTTTTCTAACTGGCTGTAATTGCCTACTATTAGTACTATGTAGGATTGTCTAAAATATATTCAGGCCCTTGTCATACTACAGAATGCTATGGAGTACATCCAAAACTCTAAGAAATGTTGTTCCTCCATGGCAGGATCAATGTTACCTACTTCATTTCTACATTTCAACTGCCCACCTGTTTCTTGAGAACCTCCACTAACTTTACAAAAATCTGAGACAATCTCTTCCTTTGTTTCACTTTCTTCACCATTAGAATTTTTTATTTTTCCTTGTGTGTAAAACAAAAATAACTTGTTAAAAAAATAGCTTAAATGTTATTTCTTTTTCTTCCCACCATGAAGTCACATAAGTGATATTTACAGAAATCTTTGCCATTCCTAATAACATTCAAGCACTCTTTCTTCACAGTGCTTGAGAATCCTAAGAGTGTCACTGGAGGCACCTACCAAATGCAGAAGCCTTTCATTACTGAACTCATAGGAGGAACACCTGTAAGACCTTGAATTTCCACTGCACCTTTTATGTGAATGGAAGCTAGATGAGGGTTTTGAAATTCAGCCACTCAGGTCTTCAGTATGATAGAACTCTGAACAGAAGTTTTGAAACCATCTTCAACTCTTCATTTCTTCCTTAAAGAGCAGGTCCAGTCTTACTCTCAGTCTGGCAACTTCCCGAATTTCATATAGTTTTCTAGAGAACAAATTTATTACAATTTTACACTTCTTATCTGAGAAACAAGCAGACCCAAACAGCTCCAAACTGGACAAAACAACAATGCAGTTACCATATTTGTTGCTTCCTGGTATCCTTTAAAAAAAACCAAAAAAGCCAAACACAATGCAATGGTTATAAGGTGTCATGGTTTAACCCCATTCAAAAAGACCTAAACTATGGTCACAAACTATGGTTTTATAGAAGTGCAATGACATTACACTTTACATGTATTCACTGAAGTGCCTGTCCAATCATGTTTCAGTGAACGTCAGAGACAAAGGTTTACTTAGACATTTCCTGTCAAGGACCAAAGCTTTTAAAAGGCCTAGCTCCTTTTTTGTTTCCTATGGTATATAAAAGAAACATTTATGACTACTAAAATGCATAAAAATAGCAAGAATAATCTATTAGGGGAAAAAATGAAAAAGAATAATTGAAATGTGTAATTTCAACTCATCAGAAATAGATCATATGCATGTGGGTGGAAAAATGCTATTTCATTATTCATTTCTAGTACATATATAATCATTTCCCAAATTCAAGCTGATCTTCATTTATCATCCATATGATAGTGTATTTCTACATCTTGGGTTGCATATACAGGATGGAGAACAGTTCATTTAGAATATTTATTTTGTAATATTGTTTTGCACTCTGGGAGTTATGCATTAGTTTTAATCTGTTTTAACAACAGAAATGCCAAGCGAGAGAAAATAGACAAGATATTTGAGCACTAATTGGGCTTCTTGTTAAGTTATGACTTGGTAGTTTTTAGGAACTTGGCTGCAATGAATTTTCAGGCATTACTGTCTGTTCCTGTCCATGCTAATCAGTACCCTGTAGCACAGTGGGTCTTACATTTAATGGAGCAGCACGAAGCTCTTGCCAGCATTCAAGCAATTGATTCCATAGAAGGGGCACAATATAAATCAAGCACAGAGCAAAACTGCTGTGTTCTACAAGCTTGGAATAAGAGCACCCTTTGTCATATTCAAGGCACTCAAAGACTCTCCTGCTGTGCTTATGTTGATTGTACTTCCTTTATCTTCTGCTCAGGTTTGTTTTTCTCTCCTCTTTTTTTTTTTTTTTTTTTTTTTTTTTCAGTGTCTTTAGTGTTCTTTTAATGTGAGCTCTGACCAACCAATTGGTCACTTCAATTTTTTTCCCTCAAAAGTTTGAGAAGGGAAGGGATTTTTTCCACCTGATTACTTCTTGTAATTGTTCCTTCCTCATAAATACACAAAAACAATCTAGTTATCAGCAAAAGACTAATCTATTTGACCTCATGTAAATTGCAAAACTCCTTAAATTCTTGTTGTCTCCGTGTGTACATCAGATTTGTACACAATGAATTACTCAAAAACTGGCTAGTAACCCAGATATATAATTAAAAATAAAATGTTATTCATCTGAGGATAGATAGATAAATAGATCAAGTGTCCCAAAGGAGTGTCTACTTGAATTCTTGTATTTAATATATTTTATCAATAACCTGCAAGCAAAGTATAAAATTATAACTGATAAAGTATAAGGGCAACACAAAGAAATTAAGACTTATAAAGAATAACTCAGCAATAAAATTTTATACTAAGAATCACACTCTACTGAGGGGAGTGAAATGTAGCACCACATACCTGGGAAACAGAGGGGTTTAAGACCATTCCTACAGAAAATATTCTAGAAAGCAATAGCTTTGAGAACAAAAGATGCTGTTACACACACAAAAATATAATGAATTTGAACACTAGCAAACCACTACAGTTAAAAATAAAATTTTATGGGGATAAATAGTATTTACTTTTGGTTACAACACTTGAGGGAAAAAAGAATGTTTATTTCTAGTGTTCATGTTTCACTGCCAATACTGGAAAGTTTTGGTGGTTCAGAAGAAAACCGCAGGAATAGAGTAGGGTCTGAAATAAAAAGTTGAAAAATCTTAAAAGGCTACATCAACAGTGTATCCCAGATGAGTTTACGAGGTGACACAGTCACAATCTGTAATAACCACACTGGACAAAGAAAACAAAGTCATAACAGGAGGCAATGGCTAAAAGGAAGGACATTTATTAACAAACAGAGAAATAGTAAAAGCATTTCCTGTAGGAATTATTGCTGGGTTTTGGTTTGTTTTTTTGTTTTTTTGGGTTTTTTTGTGGGTTTTTGTGGTTTTTTTGTGGTTTGTTTGGAGTTTTTTGCTGGCTTTTCTTCTTCTTTGTTTTTTTTTTTTCCCACAGGCTTCATGCCAGCTCTGGGAGAAAGTTGAAAAAAATTAAATCAGAACTCAGATGCATATTTTAACAGTGAAATGAACATTTGAGCTATTTGATGGGGGAAATCTTGGATTTTCCAGGGGAAAATTTTTTGCTGGGGAGAACTCTAGTGCAATTAAACCTCCGCAATGCAAACATTGACATCTATATCTGAGCTCTCTTTTTTATCTTGAAATTCTTTGTATTCATAATTCACCTTCCATGGTTTAGAAATCCATCCCATGAATTAGACCCAGTGTAATGCAGTGCCTACACCTTAGATATCCAGAGCATGTGTGTGTGTTTGACTCATAGACATCAACTGTAAGACAAATGACTCATCACTTCTTTAAATTAAGTCAGTTGATCAGAAGATCTGGTCTTGATAAAATAACAATAATTGGAGAAAATGATGGGATTTGTGTTATTCAGGACACCAAATCAGAATTGTCTTGTGTGAGCTTAACAGATATGAATGTAAGAACTCCCTAAGGATCTCACCTTCTTGTCATGCTCTAGATGAAGGAAGATCCACCTATTATGTTTGTTTGATGCTTCTTTTTTCTTTGTCATCAATGTCAAAGCTACATCCTTCCTAAACCTGAGTATATGTGATTGCAAACATTCTATACAGGATTTCTTTTTGTAAGAGATGAACGGAGAGGGAAAGAAACATCCTTTCCTGCTGATGTTTCTGAGAAAACAAGAAAAAATGTAATTCCAGATTTACAACATTTTTACCTGAGCCTATATCACTGGAAATAGATAAAAAATTCATGGTATAATCTTTTTCTCAGGGCTGTTACTAGAAAAGAAAATTACCAGTTTGTGAGTTATGAGTCTGTAGATGGGGCCAAATTTGTCTTGTATTCACACCAATGAAACTTAATTGAAATCAGTGAATTTGCACTAATGCAACTGTGAGCAGAAATTGACCTCTTGTGCCTGCTGGAACACAGCCCAAAAGCCACTTGACTTACTTGTGCTTAAGCTTTGCTCTGCATGAATGTCTACTGTTTTACTAGCAGTAAGTTATGTAATATTCATGGTTTAATGGTGCATATTCTACTAATAGACTGGGTAGATGCCAGCAGACTACATCCAAGCAGTACTACACATTTGCTTTGTTGACCTCTGTACTCATTCAATCACATGAAGGAGTTACAGCTGGGACTCCAGTCAGGAATTCCAACTTCCAAAATGTTCCCACTGCCACTATGCAAATGCTAGCAAAGAGCCTCTGTTGTAATTAGCCTAGATTTCCTTACAATATCTAGTTACAAAGGAGTACCATGAATATTCATGGCCAATTCATTTGAATTACGAACATTCATGAATAAATCATTCGGCTGAGAACAGGGTACCGTATGTTGCATTTCATGGCTCCTGTGATTTATTCCATAGTGTTACAATTTGTAATATTAGCAGCTATCATAAAGTTTATTTTTCAAGCCTTCATTTCCAGCTGTGACCGTGGCACTCTGGGGATCAGATAAGCCTTTTCTTATACCCTGTAAGGTCAGATCACAGCCTAAACACATAATGCAGATTTACTGCTCTTCTACTACACATTCTCATTAGTGCTTCTGCAAGGTGCCTTTGTTCTCTGGGTGTATGACACCAGCCTCAGACAAAGGGGGAATGTAGCACAGTTTCTGGGCTGACATTGGGAAGGGAGGCACAATGCTGGAGGAAGCAATGGTGCACAGTGCCCAAAGACTCTGTGCAGTGTCCATCCCTGGGGGTTTTCCAAGGTGAGATTGGTTAAAGCCTAGAGCAACACAAGAACAGGTGTGATGTTAACACTGAAAGCTGTGAGCTAAGTGTTTTTTATATGGCCAGCAGTAAGGAAGCAGAAAGTTACTTATATTAACAAAATTTATCATATCTCTATTTTTGCTCTGTTACAAGAGGAGTCAAAAGAGAAATATCCAGTTTATTGTTGTAATACCATCCTTTAGAAAGAGGGCCACTCACTTTTTCTTGTATCCTGTCTATTATCTTCAAGTACAGCAATTCTGCATTTTGTCATTCTTAGAAATTACAGAACTAGTAATGATTTATTCATATACTTCTGTTGGCCATTAGTTGAGTTTGAAGGGAAGAGACAACATCACATGATCAAACTGCTGAAATGGTGGAGAGCAAAATTAGGAGACTGAGAGATTCACTGGCAACCACTTATTAGTAATTGAGTTCCTCCCATGTGGTTGAATAATAGATGCAAGGCAACCAAGACCTCATTATCAATAATATTTGAGCCAGAAAAGAGAATATGTGTTTCAGATTAAACTAGCAAATGTGTGAGGCTTAAGCATTCCCTGTTAACTGTGTAATTAGAGAAGCACAGAGTTAGTCCTTGTTGTTCTATAAATACTTCAGTTGGGTATGATATCATGGCCTGAGGACAACTTGCTTGCTGACAGGTATTGCTCTCTATATTCTACTTGCCAGAGATAGAGATGCTTCCATTAAAATCAAGTGTACTCTACAAAAAAACCCCGAAAAATCCCCAAAAACACCAACAAGCAAAAAAAAACCCACCACCCCAGAAACATAACATAAAACATATCACAAAGGAGATGTGTCTTCACACAAGATGAAGAAAAAAAAAAAAAAAGAATCGTGATTTATAGACTTAGAAGGTCTATGCATAGAAGGTGGGAAACAAGAACTTGAAGTCCTGATTAACACTGGCAATTACTGTCTACCCCAAGACCGGCTTGGAATAACAAATTCCTTTCTAATCAAAGTCACAGTTGGTAGATCACTGATGTTATGGCCTTTTAATGCTTCTGTGCTATGAAATGAAGATTCTGATATGGCATTTCTGGTCATAATTTCACGAGTCTCAGACATATAATAGCTGGAAAGAAGATAACTTGTAATTGATTTGAGTTTGAAAAACTGTATTAGAAGAAGAAAAAAAAAAAGCCTGAAGAGCTGGTTTTGTATTTTATATAATCTCCTTCCATGGCCACTTAGTAGACATATGGAAGAGAACAGTGGTTAAATTATTTGAATTAGAAGGAAGACAGTAATAGAGAATGAAGCCAAATGCATGATAGGAAATCACCAATGCATCTGAAAGAAGTCTAAGAAAGACTTGGCCTTCTGTCTGAGTTCACTGAACTTATATTTACGGAGGTTAACTCTTTAAGTATCTGTTTTGATTAAAGAAAAATACCAAATATGGTAACATTGATTTTCAAATTAGAAAAAGACTGTTCAGATGTAAAATAGGGATGATATAAACAGAGGAAATTCTGCCTATATTGGCTTTCTGTGACAGCTGAACTGATTCTGAATTTGAGAACAACAGGTCATCTTGAAAGCAGGCTGAATTCCACACAAAGTGTTTCACATATTGAAATACAGAAGAAGCCCCTGCTTTCAGAAAATAAAATTTTAAAGAACTGACAAATCTATGCTTTGAAGATGCCGAGGTCTGTTATTGCTGTTCCTTAGTCTCCTTCACACTTTGGAAGAGAATGTACCAGAGACTTGTTGGTTATCCAAACAGTTGACCTGAAATTTGCTCAGGTCTTTGGGAAGACCTAATTTCTAAATTCTGCATAATCAGAGTTCAACAGCAGGGCATGACAAGGCACCAGAATAAAGCAGATTAGACTAGAGTAGAAAAGACCAAGGGTAAACATAACAGATTTCAGTATGTAACAGCACTAGAAAAAGTAAGAAATGTTTCCAATGTGTACTGGAAATAAATAGTAGTTTCAGTGAAGGCAAGGCTGTACATTAGGAAAATATTTTAGAATAGGGAGCTTTTAAACTCACTCAAAATGCAAAAAGAACAACCTTGTACTGAAATGAGAAAAAAATAATGAACATATATGAGGGTCATCTAAATCATAAATGACCTTTTTTTGGCCAAAGTTTGTGAAGGAATAAAACCACTTTTTAAAAGGTAAAAAAAAAATATACTCTTTGTGGCTTTGAAAGTAGTCGGTACTGAGTGGTTTTTGCCTTTTTTTTTCTTTATTTTATTTTCCAAAATTGTGTGTGCTGTAATGGAATAGATCTGTCTAGCTCAGTCTGTCTGTCATTATTTCTTGGGGACTCCTTGGTGGATCTCTCTCACCCTGTGCTGAACCTTCCCAACTTTCCCCTCAAATATATCTGAAAAAAATTTATACCTGGTAGTTGACTTACGGTTGAAGTAATCAGCATTCATATTTAAACTGAGCAAAACCTTAAACAATTGCAGGGTACTGCCTAGGGGAATTTGTCTTACTGGAATCTGGCATCAGAACAGCTGATGAACCTTAGAAGAACAAAAGACTTATAATTAAAAAGTAATGCTAGATGTTTTAGTAATATACCAAATCCAGACAGAAGGCACACTGATTTTGTTACAAGGGGATATATTGCCCTCAGGTAAAAAACCCCAAAAAACCAAAAAAACCCACACACACACACAAAAAACAAACACAAAAAACAAACAAACAAACAAACAAACAAACAAACAAACAAACAAACAAACAAACAAACAACAACAACAACAACAAAACAAAACAAAACAAAAAAACCAACCAACCAAACAAAAAAAACCAGAAAAAGCTTGAATAAGAGAACTCTTCCTAATTTCAACCATGGCCTTTCAGACAAAAAGCAAGGGTGAAATCTGACACAAAAATTACTTCTAAAAGTGCTGCATTTTGTTACACTTTTTAAGACTTGAGCTTGGGGTGAAATGACTTTTCAAAGGGTCAATTTTTAGAAAATCACATTTTTAAGAGCTTTTTCTTTTTTATTATTTCTCTTGAATGGTTGTTTATCCTTTTATGAAGCCAAATGCCAAGCCTAAAGATACCCACATGTCTCATGAAGAAAACAATTTCTGAGACTGAAGGAAGGAGGGTAAATATTTAAGGAACTAGCTACAAAGTTTAGAAAGTGTGGACTGCAGAATCCCACAGAAGAGTAAAGCCTGGAAATTAGCTCCAGGAATCCAGTTAGAGTAGTTAGATAGGAAAAAAATCTGAGTTGAGATCCACTTATGGTGAGCTGGCATTACAGGACAATATTAAGTTTTGATGTGTGTCCAATAAACCATGGAGAAAGATCCCCTATCCCATTGTCAGGTGGATCTAAGCTTCTTCATTCAGCTAGATTGACAAGGCTGTCAGCAACAAAAGACTAAAGAGCCAGCTGCAGTCTCCAAGTCATACTATAAAACATGATCTTATTACTCAGGCTGCTTTTGTTGTAAATGGCAGATGGATGGTAACAAACAAACAAACAGCTGGACATTAAGAAATGCCTTCCTTCTCTCATCCCAAATATTTTCCTCTTTTAACATAATTCTGCAATTTCATTGAAGTAGATGTTTTGGAATTTTTGGATGGAAAATTATTATGATGCAGAAAATTGTTTTAACTTAAGGATGAGGAAAAGTTATGTTGAGGAGGTAACATATTTCCTTAATAATAGGGTGCAAATGATTCCATGCATTAGTGATCAGAACATAAATTGGTATGAGACTCCTGCCAGAGAAAAGAGACTGTTACCTGATTCTAAACTTTCTTGTTCCCACTCTGCATAGTACATTAAATGAGCCCTGATTTATATTGGCTCTGATTTACATTTGGCACTACTCTGGCACCAAGCATTACAAAGAGCTTTAAATTGTGAGTGAATATACAGCTCACTGTAATTTAAGAACATTTTGAGGTCATTTTATGCTGGCAGAGTGTAAGAAGATATTTGGACTTCTGGTGTCTAGACTAACAGGGCAAAAAGGCCTCCTACAATTCTGACAGAGAGAAGATTGATGAAAAAAAGAGACAAGCTGCCACCTCACCCTCACCCCAACACTTAGCATCAGGAGAAGCATCTGAGCCAGGCAGTTAGGGCACATGACCCCATGGACAGGAACAAAAACTACTGCTGCTCAAAGCTGTGTAGGACAGACCCAGCATTAAATCCACCCTGGGCACAATTCAGCTGACCCTGAAGATGCTGACAGCTACTGACAAGACTGGATTCTGAGTCATAAAACTATTCCTAAGGCCTGGAATAGTTTCCTACTGAACTCACAATATTAACCCAAGACTACTAAAATTAATAATAGTAATGATAATAATTATAATAATGATGATAACAATGATGATGATGACAATGATGATGATGATGATGATGATGATGATGATGATGATAATGATGATGATGATAATAATATGAATAATAATAATATATAAGAGTGGTGGAATCCTGCTTCATTATTGTTATTTTTATTTCTTGACACTGAAATTATATTTGACTATGGCATCGCAGCAATGATATTTAAGATATATCCAATATACTGAAGATATCACTTATACATCCCCCAAGACAGGTGGGTCCCTGCCCCTGGAAAAAGGCTGTAACTAGATTATTTTTTAGATCTCATCCAATCCAAGATATTCTATGAGTCTACAGTATAAATAATACAGCTTTGAGTCATTCTTGACCTCATGGATCTTAATTTTATTCTTTTTATATTACAAAACTCTCAGTTGTAACACTGCTTTAAAAAAATTTATGCTTGTTTTTAAATAAATATACGTTGCATACTCACTGCACACTTTTATTGCATTGCAATTTAAATTGTTTCCTTTTATGTCTGAGAGTTGTAAAAATAAATCAAAAGAAAAATGTCAAAACATTAATAGATGTAATCTTGCTGTTCTGAGGCTATTGTTCTCTACTGGATAGTACAGAATTATTCAATCATAACTCATACTAGGTCACTTCAGATGATGAGGGTTCCTTTCAAATGAGACCTGCCTTTCATTCCCACAAGGAAATAGTACAGCTCTTGCCATCCTTCCATGTTGAAAAAACTAATACTCAATTCAATCTATACTTTTCTTCATCTCAGGTTCAAGAGTATCCTTTTGAGTCCTTAAAACCTTTAAAAATTGACTACAAATGTTCTAGTCCATCAGGGTTAGTTGAGAAAGGAAAAAATACACATCTGAATCACAGTTTTGTAAGCATTTCTTCATTTTACCATATGATCAAATGGCTGTTACAAGTATCAATAAATAAGCATAATGGTAGTCAAATACTGTCCATACACTAATAAATCATCTGACAGAAAACCTATTCAAATTCCACAAGAGTAGCAACACTCACAGCTATACAATAAAATATGACATATAACTCACAACTTGGAACTCCCAGCTGTATTTCTCCACTATTCACAGTCTCATAATATCCAATTACTTTTACAAATGCAATTGCAAAAAGTTACTCCAAGCAACTTTACATGTTTGTATCCACTGAGGATTTGTTATAAAATTGCCAATCTCAAACACGTCCTTAATCTCATTAAAGAGTTATCTATTCACCCGGGGAACTTTAGCAAAATTAAAGGTTTAGTTTCCTTTATGATATGACTGCTATTACTTTGTTTCTGGTACAGGAACTTTTATTGGAGGATCTCAAAGCAGTTTACAAACTTTAATAAATTAAGCTGCTTATCTCATTTGTCACGTAGATAAGTATTATTATCCCACCTTTGAAGATACAGACAAATGAGGTATAGCAGTCCACAAATTTCTTCATAAGGGCAAGAATTCTGTATAGCAATGCTTACAGATTGTGACAAAAAATTAAATTTCCCAGAAAGCTGTGGTATTTAATATCAAACATTTTTTTATCATGAATGAACATGAAACAAAATATCAAATTCAATTCATAGTTTGGCATCTGACTCTGAAATCAAAGTGTATCACCTTGAGAAAAACACCTTTTTCTTCTTCCAAAAATATTGTAGGAAAGAAGCCAATCATTACTTTATCTTTTATGAATAAAATAGTGAACAACTATGCCAAATAACAAAACACTCTATCTATCCATGATGCCAGGTCATAATAAATTACAGTTTATCTTCCAGGCCCTTAGCCAAAATTATCCACACACTATAAAGGTAAAAAGAGCAGCATAATTTTTTCACCATTTATTTATAAAAATATTTTACAGTTTCAGAGCACTGGGAATGGAATATTATGTGTTAAGTTACATTTAACAGCTCTTCACATCAGAGTTTTCCTTTTTCAATGAAAAGCTTTCTATAAACTTTATCAGTGTTTCTGGTTCTTCTCTGGAAAAACAATTTAAACTGTGCAGTGTTCTGTTCTGTCACTTCAGGTTCTTCTAGTGGTCTTGCTGCCTTGTCATTTAAGTCTTCTGTTCAGTCACCTTCAAAGAGAGTTTGAAATTATGGGTGGCCAGAGGAAATGAGAAGACTTCTTGTGGTGTTGGTTAATCTGCCACCTTAATTTTGAGAATAAAAAAGTAGTGCTAAAAATCAGATCTTCCTTGGTTTTTACTCCAACAGTAACCAAAATCAGAAGGGTTTAAGAACAGAGCACTTACAGACATTGCTTCACCACCCATGCTGCAGTTGTTTCTTAGGAATGTCTTGTGACAGAAATGGTCTCTGTTTATTTAATAAGCAACACTTAATTTGCATTCTATGCACTGAATCTATCATTGCTTGAACCCAGTGAAGCCCCAGATCCAGATAATACCTTCAGGGGTCATTTAATACAAAAAGAAATGATCCTCAGAAGGCTGGTCCTAAGGACAAAAAAAAAAAAAAAAAAAGGAAAAAAAGAGGGAAATGTGTGGAGATTCTTCACTTGGAAACAAACTGCAATATCAAGTGAGGCAGAGTAGCTGACCTTTGCTCACTGACGCGTGAATTGGTCTGAAATGTAGAAACCAGATCCACAGACTTCATGCATTGTTTAGTTGTCATTACAAACTTTGTCAACCTTAACAAAAAATAAAGAGTAAATAACTACTAGGGTGACCAAAATACATCAGGTACATTCCCCTAAAATCAAAGCTTCAGAATGTGGATTTAACAACTTGCATGCTGAAAGTTCCTCAAACACAAGGTTCCAGACTGTGCCTTCACTACCCGTCTTTTGGGTGGACTGTGCCTCCTGACACTGTGGGTTATCTACTTGGAAGTTCCTGTTCAGACTTTCATAATTCACACCTTAGCCTAGGATACAACTTGAATTAATTTCTTAACTATGAGACAATTATTATTATTTAGGTATCCTTGTGCATATCCACCATTTGAAGACTTGTTGCCCACAAGTTTAAAAAGCAACTGTATTTTTTACAGAATGCTGTTATCACTTAGATCAAAAATCTAGACACTTTCACATATAAGCCTGCAAATCTGGACCTTGGACTACTGCAGTTTCTTTATACTGGCTTTTCAGAAAACCTATTTGGTTCATTTCTGTCGAGGGGACAGGTATAACTTCTCTTGGCAGAAGTCAATAGTTTTTCATTTCCTTGCATCAGCTGGAAAAAGCCCTGTATCTATTTTGCAATTCAGTGGCTAATCCTGAGGGGTTCTAGAATTTCACAGTATGGACCACGAAGGACCAAAGTGCATTGGGTCTGTATCACCCAGAATACATATTTTCTGCTCATGAATTTGCTTAATCTTTTCAATGACACAGAGTGAGAGCTATTTAGAGAATTCTGTGCTCCAGTACAGTGTCTGCTCATGCAAAGCATATTGTTCAGCTGGTTCTCCGTGTGAAATGGCCCTACTGGCCAAGAAGTCTGGCCATCATGCTGGAAAACAAGATCACTCAGTGTAGAGTATGAGTGATTAAGCCTTTCTATCCACCCATTAGCACTTGGACCTTTTATTTGGTGCTTGAAGAGTCTGTCATTTCCTGCACTCAAATATTTTCCCAGATAAGCTTTGTCTGGTGGGACTCTTGATAAGATGGGAGATACATGGCTTCAGCTTGATAGATTCAGGACAATGAGCATCTGTCTTTTCCTATTGTTCTTTCATTGACTGGAAGGTGTTAGTGGGTCGTGTGTATCTTTCTCCAAATGTCCATATATAAATGGGCATTCCTTTGTTCTGACTTTGATATTCATATCTCAGCTGTGCATAGAAATTACAAATATTATGTCTTATGTTTTTATCAACAACATTAGCATAAGAAAAGTGCTTGAAAAACACATAAAAATTCACCTCTAGTCTCTTGTACTGTTGGGTCTTGACAGCAATGGCATTTATGTTTCTATCCTTTCTCAACCAGAAGCTAATGCTCTTAACTGTGAGATTATACTGCTTAGTTTGAAAGCTTTTGCAAGCCTCTGTAGTATAATAATTTTACTTTAGGGAGCATGTAATTTTAAGTTTTTGCATAACGCCACACATTTTTATGGTATTACTAAAGTTCGTAATTTTATTTCCCTGTGACAATTAAGTCACACCAATATTATGGAATTTTTCCCTCCATCACAGTTGAATGAAATTGGACTGGAGTATTATACGGTAGGTTGGAAGTTCTGATCTCTGGAAATGTTAAAGGTTTTCTAGTTCCCTTGTTACGTATCCATTTCACACATAACCAAATCCATCAATTTGTTCATTTTTCCCTTCAGCAACCTGCAAGCTGTAACCACAAAAATGTAACAAAAACATATTCGCTGGGTACTTCTTATCCCGTCCCTTTTCTACAGGTACAGCTCACAGTGCTCAAGGAAATTAACTTTGATATTTCACAATTACATTTGTCAAAATGCACCTAACTTTAAACACTTGGCTGCTCTTAGAGGCCCCTACAGACCCATAGGGTAAATGTTGTCTTGCTGAGGTGAAATGTACTTCATGACTTGACCTGCTGCCCAAAGTCAAACTCCAAGTCAAAACACACCTAAAAGTCAATCTTCATGTAAAGCAAAGATGATCCCATGTGTCACTGCAGTTTTAGGATGAGACAGAGAAAAAATTTTGGTGATATGACATGAGCCTGTTCTAAATGCAAGTCACACCACATCTCACGTAACCCCCCAGAATTCAAGCAGAGAGCGTGTCATAATTCCAACTTTTTTTAAATGCTATTTTTAGTAAAGACAGTTTCAAGGAACCATAGAACAGCTTGTGCTGGAAGTGACCTTAAAGATCATCCATTTCCAACCCTCCTGCCATGGGCAAGGACACCTTTCATCATTCCAGGTTGCTCAAATCCTCATCCAACCTGACCTTGAACACCTCCAGGAAGCAACCTGTGCCAGTGCCTCACCACCCTCACAGTCAATAATTTCTTTCTTACACCTAATCTAAACCTCTTCTCTTTCAGGGTAAAGACATTCACCCTTGCCCTTGTAAAGACATTCACTAAATGCTCTTGCAAATAATCCCTCTCCATTGTTCTTGAAGGTTCCCTTCAGATCCTGGAAGTCTGCAATTCAGTCACCCTGAAGCCTTCTCTTCTCCAGACTGGACAATTCCAATTTTCTCAGCATTTCTTCATATAAGAGGTGCTCCATCCCTCCAATCCATGTCAAAGCCTTTACAAATTCCCTTGTTTCAGTTCTTGGTGAGTCTTTTTTCCACAGAAACATTTATTTTTTCCCCTTCTGATAAACCCACTCAAAAAAAAAAGTTTCAGGAATTTTTTAATTCTGTACATAATTTTTACACTAGTATCTCAGATAAAACAATATAAATGAAATTCTGCATACTCATATTATTTTTTCTGGGAGGGGAAAATATGCTGAATTGCTTTTTCTTACAGAAAATAATGTAACAGTTATCTTGTCCTGTAAGGCCAACCTCATATGTTAGGCCATCAAATCACAGATACTGTAGAAAACAGTAGCAAGTCATGTTTAGACATTGTTTTTCCACTCATTATCTAGCCATCACATATATTATTCAAAATAATCAATTATACTATGAAAAATGAATAAGACTTTCCTCTGGGGTGCATTCGCACCTCCTAGCTAGCTAATCTTATACAATCTACCATCAGAAGAAACAAAAAGAACAAAACAACTAAACCCAGGGAATACAAATCTCTGGAGAAATACTCCAGTAAATCCATTTTAAATATATACTCTGCCTAAGGCTGAGATGTATATACATACACACATACATACATATATATGTTATGGACTCAATTGACTATAGTAGTTAGAGAAAGAAATGTGAGTCAAAAAGTCTGGTATTGGATTCTTTTATTGCAGTGAATACCCAGAAATACTGAAGGTGTTATACCATCTTAATTAAAAACTGGAACAGATGAGAGGAAATTAGACTTCTAGGTAGCATTTTATCTCAGTTATGTCTGTTATTATGACCCTGAGGATGACTTATTCTTCCTGCCTCTGGTCACAGTACACAGAAAATCTAATAGTAAATATAACTGTATATGAAATATAAGCATGAATATTGTTTGCAAAAAAAAAAAAAAAAAAAAAAAAAAAAAAAAAAAAAAG
>VZRH01008150.1:631896-649445 GCA_013397555.1 Urocynchramus pylzowi
AAAAAAAAAAGGTAGGATTTCTGAACTAAATTAACAACATTAATTTACAGGAATACTGAATGACAGAATTGGGAGGCACCTTCTGAATTTTCAAGCCCAAGACCCTGACTTTTTTTTTTTTTTTGTCAAACATATCACATAATGTAAGACTTTTCCTATACTGGACATTTTGAAAGGTTGTTGAAGAATCTCAGTTTATATATGGTTAAGAACACCTTTCTGATTATCAGTGCTGATGTGTGTATTACAAATTTATGCTTATTTTCTCTTACATAGTCATCACACCTGATTTGTCACCTGTAAATAACAATAAAATTCTTTCTTTACTCTTTCATCTTCAGCCTAATGGACATAAAACTTTCAGCTTGAAGTAATAAAATACAGTGTCCTTTCACTTATTCTTTTAGTCATTCTCCAGACAGAGGAAAGGATATTTCCTTAATTCCTTTGGCTATGCCTTACACATTTTGAGTCACATGTGCACATTATTTTGGGATCAGATAACATGTACAGATATTTCTCCTCACTACATAGTTCCAAAGGCTGGTCTCCAAGTAAAGCAGGTAATCTTGGTATGAGTGTAAAAGTGCATGGCCATGCACACAAATATATTAAGTTTGCCTCTTTTCAGTGCATTCAGTACTCAAGGTCATTCAGTTTCTCCTGTATGATATTTTCACCTCCCACTACATATATGATGCCTGTCAACATCATTTCAAAAATCAGTTTCATTAATTCATACCTATTTTGCACAAAGACCTTCTTGAAAGTATTCAATAAGATCAATCCCAAGATCAGTTTTTAAAGAATTTGAAAGTAACTTTTCCCCATTCTGAATTGTCCTCTTCTAATAATATCCATTTTTGTCTCTTGGCCAGCCTATTTATTGTATTACAACTTTTATTCTAATCCCTATATTACCTGCTTTAACTGGTAGTATAATATCTGACACCATATCAAATGATTTACTGAAAACCAGACTGATTAGATCTACTATGTGTCTTTTAATTAGAAAATCAGCTATTTTATCACAGAAAGCTATCAAGATACTATGACACCATCTATCTTCATAAAACCTTGTAATATTTTTACCATATTTTCCAATTGCCTTCATGTCTTTATTATTACCTTAAAAATACATTGAAAAAGTCTATCCACTGTGGAAGACAGGCTCTCAGAGCAGCAGCAGTATGAACATATTATTTTCTCCTTTCTGATGTATAGAATATTCACATACACACCAAAATAATGTTTCAAGAAATATGAACAATTCACTCTTATTTTATATCTATGAGTGTGCCTGATGAAAAAAACAGTTTCCCCAGTAACTAGTGATCTAAGTGAATATGTCCCATTCTTCAAATTTTCCTTGAAGCTATGAGTTAGAATGATTCAATCTCTCTACCTACCATGGAAGTGTCAAAGATGCCTTCTAGGCTATATATTTGTCTGCAACGAAAATAAGTTAGATACACCATTTCACACAGCTGCAAAAGTCCACCACTCATAAAAAATAACATGCAAATTCCTAAATTACTTTAGTATTTTTCAAAGTGTTACATACAACTTCTCCAGTGCCGGAGAGAGAAGCAAATTCCAGTTGTGCTAGCCTACCTCCTTTGTAGATATTTTTGTTAGTTAATTAATAAATAAATTTTAAAAAGTGACTGTCAGATTAAAGCA
This sequence comes from Urocynchramus pylzowi, assembly GCA_013397555.1. Lineage (NCBI taxonomy): Eukaryota > Metazoa > Chordata > Aves > Passeriformes > Fringillidae > Urocynchramus > Urocynchramus pylzowi. The sequence continues at coordinate 633,580 of VZRH01008150.1, forward strand.
TCCATTAACATACAAATTAACAATGGATTTATCAGATCTTTCACCAGTTAGTGATTATTCAGTCTCGCAGGCCACAGAACCATGACTGATGCTATGATATGAGCCAAATTCTGTAAATGGTTAATCATTGCCTTCAGGGAAGTTGGCAATCAACAGAAGAGAAATGTGGTCTCAGGAACTCTCCTTTTACAAACCAAGGCCAGAAAATTTGAAAGACTTTTTTAGAGTATTTCTCACAATTTCTGATTCAGGTCAGGCCTGCAATTTTTTAGGAATAGGCATTTTATCAGTAATTTGTAAATTTTCCATCAATTTTTTTTTTAAAAACCCAAGCATTCTAACTGAGGCAAAAAAAAAAAAAATCCTAAATCCCATAATCATATTCCCTAATGGCTTTTTTCACTGAATTATTTTGCTGCTTCATAAAAAAAATTATTCTCTTGCCTTCAATCCCAGTGCTCATCCATGGTATGGTTTCACAGACTAGGGCACTCTTTATTCCACTAAGATACAACATGTGAATTTTGCAGCAGCACAGGTCTCAAAAAGAGAAAGAACATGGATACTGAAGGAAAAGAAGCACAATTTCTATAAAACATCTATGCACTTCTTTGGCATAGAAAAGTTTGAACCCAAGATTTCACAAATCTTAGTATTCAAAATTTATGGAAAAATTAATTATATAGTAATGGTAAAAAAAAAAGAAAGAAGAGGAGAGATTGCAAACTTCCTGATCTCTAAGTTTTATTCCCATTTTTGTCATTATTCTTTTGTTTTATGTAAAACAAGAACTGGTTTTTTTTTCTTCAGCTGCCTTTATGATTTAGGCATGTTTATCTCACCTTCATTTTAGGTGATGGTTTCATTAACCTGACTCTCTTTAAGCACTAAGAAAGAGTTTTGAAAGCCTGGAAGGATTGGTTCTGTTCAAGACTATGTAGCTTACTTAAGCAAATAATTTTTCTGGAAAATTTCAAAAGGCACTGACTTTTGTCCATTTTATGGAATGGAAAATAAAGAACCTATTTTAGATTAATTCTCCAATTGGGAGACTTAAACTAAGGAATTAATTGGATTAACTTCATCTGTCTCTTATTTTATATCTTTATTCTATATAAAGGTGTATTTCTACTAAATAAATATATTTATTAATTAAAACATGCAGGGGCTTTGATGGAACAGAGCACTTGATGGCGTGCTGAACTTCAAACACATGAGCCATAGCTCAGAAGTCAGAGGGATTATTTCTGCAAACGCTTCAGTGGACTAGAGACAGCATTTAAGAGCCAAGCCTTGCTATTACAGTATAGTACATTAACCATTGGAGAATATGCCCAAGTTTTACATTTTCTGCTTTATAAAGGGTTTTACTATAAAATGTTAAATGGCCTTTTCAGCTGAAACTCTGTAGGTCTAAGAAGGCAAGCCCTTCTGTGCATACCATATTAGTTCTATTAAAATGATCTGAAATACATGAATTTCCAGTGACCTGTCTTCAAGAATCTTGCCAAAAAATGTCACAATTAGCAGAAGACTCCTGCTGAGAATTTGATTACACAGTAAGGAACTAACTTTGCACCTCTGGAAGTTTGACTTTGACTGAAAATGTCTCTGTTGGTTTCAGTTTATTCCCCACTGAGTACATGTTCATACCACAGCATCATCACAAAATTTAGCATGATGAATGCAGCTGCTCCTAGGGGTGAGAGCCTGAAGAAGAGAAAGGGAAACACCCCAGATCAGTCCTTAGGCTGCAAATTACATCATTTTCATACAGGGATTAGTGCCCTATAAAAGAAATTTAAAAATGGCAAACATATATGTAGGCAGACAGCTGGAGACAAGTGAACAGAGAAAACAGTTACCAAAAATTTGAAGTAAAATGGAATGAGATTTGTACCATCCTGCACCAAATGGAGTAATGCTAGGAAAGTGCCAGCACCCCCACTTCTAAAAAGGATTGCACTTCTGTAGACAGGATGCTGTAGGGTGTTGACTTAAAGAAGGAATTTGAGGAATAAGTCCAGTAATTGTGTTTTATCAAATTACTAAGCATTAAGTTAGCTGCCAGAAATTCCTGCATTTTTGTTTTCAGTCTGCTGCAATCAGGAAATCCTGCACCTTAAACTAGTATGTAGCAAGAAATATCTTGAGACAACCCTTCTTTATATCACATTTGAAAAGCTCTAGTAGCATTGAGCTATTATGGATCAGATGAAACCTTTTAATTCACTGGGAGACACACATGCCCAGCTGCCACTTGAAGATTTAAATCCCAAAGAGCACTGATAACTCAGAAACAGGATAAGTTCTCCCTATTCTCAGTTACTCAAAGCGTGTTGTGTACCTGAGCATGTTCTGAAGGACATGAGGTCCTGATCTCTCATAGAAGCAGCTGAAAATAAGAAGCTCCATAAGGACAGAGCCCAGTTCTTTGATGTTTATAATTATGAGTCTTACAGGGCCCCCTTCAGATGAGAGACCAATTGTCATTAATTACATTCATCCACCACCTAATCTAATTTGAAAGTAAATCCTCAGAAGTCCTCTGAAGAGACCTTCCTACTGTCAGGATTTCTGTCTATTTTAGATATTTCTTACTGAAATGCAATGGACATCTTCCCTCACTGAGAATATTTTTCTTCTATAATTTCATGGACCCTGTATGCATTTGTCTTAGCCACTATGGCTTAGAGACTGTTTCTTGACTTTTTTTGCCCATGTATTGCCTGTGACATATATTCATTGAATCATTAAAGAAGGGAAGGCAAAGAGTGCCCCTCAGTTCAGTGGCTGCTTGTTGGGATAGTGAGTTTGCTGATAAAAAGGTGAGCCCAGATGGTGACAGATGTACACCACACAAACCAAACCTCAGCATGGTCCCAGATCTCTCTGGCTACTGCAAACAGTGAGGTGAACAAAGCCTGCAGAGTAGGGTTTGGGCTCATCTTTCAAGCTCAAATCCAGTGAACAGGCAGTCAGTCATAGGTGTCATGTCCATCATCAGCTATGCTTCCACTTGAAAGATTTAAGGGTAGCAAGAGCTTTTCCTGTGGTCATGCAGACTTTTTTAGTGGCTACTGTATGCTGTGGCATCATGAAGGGTGTCATGAGGTCTGTGTCAGGACATCCCCTCCCATGCAGCGTCCAGGTTTGGGTGTCCCCTCTGTGGGACCATTGTCAAAGGCAGCCTGTGTGAGATGTGCCACATCACAGATAGAAAGACAAGCTGCAGGGACATGAGGCTCTTGCCTGTAGAGCCAGAGAGAGTCTTGAGTCATTTCATTCACTGTTGAAGACAGAGCATCCTCCATGCAAGCTGTGAAACAGAGGTTTAAGTACAAGCACACAGACGAGGAACCCGAATTCAGGTCTGCCATTTCCCAAATGGATGTGACAGCTATTATCTCCTTAATTAAGATTTCTCCCAGAAATGTGACTTGAAGTCATTGGCTTTTCCTCCTGGCTGTGTGAAATGGCTTTCTGAATGATGTCTGCTGTTACTTTACCCTTCAGTCCTGAACTCTGCTGGTGCTTTGTTTTGGGGAGTTAGGGGCTAACTCAGGAATTTTTTTGGGTAACAAAGAGCCTGGAAGCTTCCTCCAAGCACTGGGATCATACCTTCTCCTGCCCTTGTCAGCAAACTGAAGGATAAAAGCTGGATGTTCCCTATCACTGACATGTGCAAGAATTATAACCAGATATAGCCTGCCTGGCTGAAGGCTTCATGAATAATTATGGCAGATACAGCACAGCTCTGTACTTTGGTCTAGCCTGTTTTACCAGCCTCTCCTTGCTGGATCAAATTTTCCTACTAAAAAAAGCATCCTTCAGTTAATTCAATTTTTTTTCAGGACAATCGGATTTTTCCTACATTAATTAGCATGTTTTGTTTTACGAGTCTTACTTCGAAAGAAGCTGGGGAATTATTTAGCTTAAGAGAAAATATTAGAACTTGTCAAGATCTTTGCTGCTGCTGTTGTTGTTGTTGTTGTTGTACTATGCTCTATTAATGCAGATGAGCAACAAATATGCTTCTATAAATTGAATCTNAGCTTCCTCCAAGCACTGGGATCATACCTTCTCCTGCCCTTGTCAGCAAACTGAAGGATAAAAGCTGGATGTTCCCTATCACTGACATGTGCAAGAATTATAACCAGATATAGCCTGCCTGGCTGAAGGCTTCATGAATAATTATGGCAGATACAGCACAGCTCTGTACTTTGGTCTAGCCTGTTTTACCAGCCTCTCCTTGCTGGATCAAATTTTCCTACTAAAAAAAGCATCCTTCAGTTAATTCAATTTTTTTTCAGGACAATCGGATTTTTCCTACATTAATTAGCATGTTTTGTTTTACGAGTCTTACTTCGAAAGAAAGTAAGGGGAATTATTTAGCTTAAGAGAAAATATTAGAACTTGTCAAGATCTTTGCTGCTGCTGTTGTTGTTGTTGTTGTTGTACTATGCTCTATTAATGCAGATGAGCAACAAATATGCTTCTATAAATTGAATCTGACTATGGCGGCCCCAAGAATAACCCAAGGCAGAAAACTATGGAAAAAAAAAAAACAGAGACAGAAAATCTTTCTCATTATTTTACTATAAAAATCTTAATTAGTCCCAAAGGTTTTTGTTATAAAATTCAGGTAGGTAAGGCACAGAAACTTTTTGTCAAGCAGACTACGAAAAAGTAGGACAGTGACACAAAAAGAGTTGCAAATGAAGCTAGACTTGTATTCTTACAAGTGAAATATTTATAAACCTATACAGTTATCTGCCCATGGAGCAGGTAAGGTAGTATAAATAAATTAAATTTCAGAAATTAATACATTCTTTTAATTTAATTTATCCTTGAAAATTAATAGAATTCTACCAATCTTTGAGGAAGAACTCTCCACACATTTGCTTCTATATGACAGGGGAAAGATTATTAGTGCCTTGTAGTATGGTGGTTGCAAATTAAATATGGAAGTTTGCAGCAATTTGAATATCATAGGGAAATTATCTTTTCCTGTCTATATCTTTCAGCCTCTACAGCTAGGATTTTAAAATTAGGCTTATAATATTTTTACTTCCCTGAACTATTACCCACAGCTACATTACAGCTAATCAAAAAAGCTCCAGTTCCAGAAATGCACAGAACAACTCAGTAAATGCACGATAGCTCCTGGCACCTCATGACAAGAAATTGGTGCTTGAATGTTACACATGGAGAAATATATTTTGAATTCATGCATTATCCCTCAACATGACCTCTGTTTACACTCTGTGATTAAGTGTTCATACAGAATTGTGCTCCACTTCAAACTTATGTTTGGTGTATGCATTGGAAAACAAAAAGCTGCTTTGCTTACTCAAGTGATGAAGGCATCCTCTCATTGTAAAAGCTGCCTGGAGAGCTGACTTGATGTCCTTTTTTACCTTCACTGTGATTCAGCAACAGTTCTGACACACTGGTCATGTCTTCTTTTGAGACCTATACATTGTATGCCAATACTTGGGGTTTTGATTATAAAATTAGTAGGCAGTCTTCAGAAATATTTCATGTAGGATTCTCTAGCATCTCTCTTTAGAAAGCCAGTTGAAACCTTATCATGGCAAGGACATCTGCTGCTGTGAACAATAAGGGAGGAACATCTATCCTTTCCACAAACTCCTCACGGACTGAACTGTGAGATGGGTGTGATGTCAGCAAGTTGTACATGCCCTCAGAGGAACAAAAGCAAAATAAAGCATATCTATGGACCTTTAATACTGGGGCTAGGCAGGGTGACAATTATCCACTTAATTCCTCATTGCATTCCAGCCCTTAAATCTAAGTCTTATTGACTTCTATGTGCAGATTTGGGAGGGAATGTTATAGGAAGCTGATTTATGACTTTTTATTTTTTTAAATACTGTTATGTTTCATAGGGAAACAGGATACACTTTATCTTCTGGTCAACTAAACATTAGATCATAATCCTAGTTATGGCCTTTAACTATTTCAAAAGAGACAAGGTAGGGAAACAAATAGCTGTGAGAGAAAAGCAATCTTTATTTATGGCAATACAGACATCAAAATTGCTTTACCCAGCAAGAATTCCAGAGATGCACAAGCACAGATCAGTAAAACAGCAGTTCCTAGTAGGTTTTGATACAAAAGAATGGACTTTTCCTCAGGCATTTTCTTTCCCATCAGCTCACACAGCATTTTCTGTTTATTCACTCAGTAGTATTCATTGATCAATTACTCAGCTGTACTTGGCATAAGGAAAGTCATAGTTCACTGGTGAATCAGAAAGTAGGCAACACACTTGTATTTAGTCTTTGTGCAGTTAAATACCTATGCACTGTGTTTTATTTTCTGTAAAGTATCAGTTGTTTTATAAGTGATAATCAAATAGTATTTGAAATAGGAAGCATTCATTATTTCAATTACACTGACTTTTTTTTTTTAATGTATATCCCAAGAGTGTGTGGAAGACTAATTTATATATGGGGACAGCAGTAATCAACTGCTAGATAATCAGCTTCAAAGCACAGACCTCTAGAATTGTGATATTTTTGTAAAAGGTTATAGATATAGGATGTTATCTTCCATACGTATTAGTCATTGGTTAGGATGGTGATATGAACATTTGGAGTGTTCATAGAACCATAGAATGGTTTGGATTGGAAAAACCTTAAAGATCATCCAGTTCCAACACCCCTGCCATGGGCAGGGACACCTTCCCCTACACCAGGTTGCTCAAAGCCCCATATGACCTGGCACTGAACACTTTCAAGGATGGAGCATCCACAAGTTCTCTTGGCAACCTGTGCCAGTGCCTCACCACCATCATCTCATACACTTATTGAATAAATTATATGTCTGTAACTATGTATTTATAGAGAGAAGGACATTAGTGCAATCCAGGAATGTTTCAGTCCTGCTCCAAATAGGGTAAGGCTGAAAAGCTAAATTACACCAGCTATCGAGGGAACAGTGTTAATGGAGAAGGGATGAAATCCCTTTATTTCTTATTGGTAATTTTGTGCCTGTCTGCATTTACAGAGAGAAAGAGATCTACCTTGAAAACCTTCTTAAAAATACCTTAGGAAGAATACAATGCAGTAATAAAGAAAACGGGGAAAGCACTTCACAAATAATAGCACACACAGAATATATCTCACCATTACAGAAAGGAATACTTTAATAAACATAAAAGTTCATAAGGCCTTGAGCCAGGAGAAGGCAAATTACATAAAACTCCCTCAACATTGTATTAAAAATGTAAAAACTAAATAAATAAAAAACTAAATAAATTGAAATTTATTCTTAGAAAACCAGACTATAACTCCCATGAGTCCCTTTATGAACATGAAAATATTTGCAGAGTTTGTCCAGCTGATATGTCTGAGAACGTAACTCAGTTATTTTAAATTTATTGTAAGGACACATGCCTGTATCAACCAAAATCCAACATCCACAGCAAACCCTCAAAGCAGAAAAAGCAGTTACAACCAAATCTGTACATGTCTGTGTTCTCTGGACTGATCAATTTAAGTTGTTGAACAATTCTAAGAAAATGCAACAAAATAGATTTTGATATAATTCCCTGTAATCAGCAAGGACTTTACCTTCTGAACAAATTTGGGCTGGATCACTTAAGTGTGATTTTTTAATTATTATTTTTAAGAAACAATAAAAGTTTTTTTTAAATTTAAAAATAGTTTTAACTCAAAGCCCTCAAAGCCTTGTAAAGGTTTCTGTTTCCAAGTGCAGGTAAACATAACTAAAAACCCTCAGGTTGATTTTATGATACAAGGGGGGGATTTAAGTTAATTAAAGCAAAACACAAAAAATATTATTTCACCATTTCATCACTTTCATAATCTATAGTCCTGGTGCAAATGTTCAATTTTTACATATTTATTATCATATTCATGAATCAGATTGCTCAATCTTCCTTCCTTGTACACAAAGTTTTCACCTCTCCATATATGTGTGTGAGTGTATATATGTATGTGAATATCTAAATATATGTATGTTACTGGTAGGAGAAAGGTGAAGCTTAATTTTCTGTTCAACACTGGTAGCTTATATTAGCTGCTTTTCCAGATAATCAAATACTTAACACCTGTGCTTGTTTATGAATCTGTTACAAAGAAATAGAGTTTGGAATAAATTTTACAGACTTCTAAAAGTTGTTTACATTTTCAGCTGTATTTCTTTTCTGTGATATGGAGGTATATATTAGTCACTGTTCACATGTAACTCCTCACCTTTTTCTTTTCTTCTGAGGGGCATAGCACATTATATTAATTTTGTATAACCATTATCAGTCCTGGGTAAATTATCTGGAACATTAAGTAAATTTTTCATACTTGAAACTTTGTGAAGGAGGGTTGGTTCCATTGCACTTTAGGATCTAGGCAATGAATCCCATCTCCATTTTTTTAGAGCTGAATCTGCTGGTTACCCCCTCTCCTAGGTGCAGGGAAAAGCTGAGCTGAGCCTGTGTTACAGAGGTGTAAATACACATTCATACAAAGGAAATATGCACTTGGCAGACATGTCTATAAACCATAAACACAAATGGTCCATTACCATTTCTCCTTCCCAGCTAGCTACACTTATATTCACTGGTGGAGGGCACACAGGTCCTGCACTGCCCTAACCTCCAGGCACACCATTCTCTTTTGAGGGTTTCATGGACTCAGTTAAGACTCCATCCAGGCACTGTGCCCAGGAAGGGCCCTTCATGCAGTTTCAGCTCTCCCCTTGGCTCTCACCAGAGTCTGGTTATGTCTGCTAGCTGGTCTGCACAGCCCAAAGTTTGCTGGGAAATGTTTGTGTGTATATGCATGGTTTTGCACACACAAACAAGAGACCCACAGATAGGTTGGAACAGTGTTCATCAGGCAGACCAGAGCACAGTGATCACATGCAGGTCTCAGGGAGGCAATCATTTGCTTACTTGTCCCCTCAATCTCCCTTCTTCTCTAGGTTTCATTTTCCTCATATACCTTAAGCATTTACTCCTTCACCCTTGTCCCTGTTGAGATAAAAAACCAAAACTGTCTGTAGTCAGTTTTTCCCAAAGGGCCCATTTTGGCTACATCAAATTTGATATTACTAACATTATTACCTTGGTCACTTTGGTCTTACATGGTAATATGTATTGGTTATGTTATCTCTGCTGGCCTTGCAAGACTGGAGCCCCAAAGGCTCACAAAGTTCCCTTTCAATAATTTGTGAAGTTCAACCACTTCTCACATAATTCATCCTTAACCATCTGTGAAATACATCCATCCCTCATGGCACTATCTGTTATATTTGTCAGCTGTCTTATCCAGCAAACTTTCATGTCGAATTCAGTAATTTCTTATACTGCATTTACTTAGCTAAACATCAAGAAAAGGCCATATACATGCATACTTCAACAAAGTTTAAATTTTAGCTGTAATTGTCACAAAAATATTATCACAATTTGTTTTCTCTCTTTGTTTTATTTTTATATAAGGACTTCTCTAATTAACGTGAATATTTGAAATCTTGGTGGGTTTTTTCTAGTTTATTAGCATGCTCAATGCATTATTTCAATAAAAACTAGTTCTCTAAGAAAAATCACTGAGAAAAATCACAAAATTACTGAGAAACTTTTTAAACATTTAACATTATGAATATTAACATTTAACCTTATGAAACAGAACAGGAATGAGAGTTAGTAAACAACACTACCTTTATTATATTCTTTCAGCAATTGGTTACTTCAAAAATTATCATAGAATTGCAGAATATTCTCAGTTGGAAGGGGTCTACAAAAATCAAGTCCAGTTACTGGCCCAGCAGAAGACACCCCAAGAGTCACACCATGTGCCTGAGAATGTTGTGCAAATGCTTCTTTAGCTCTGCCAGGCTTGGTGCTGTGACCACTGCCCTGGGGAGCCTGTTCAGAGCCCAGCCCCCTCTGGGTGATGAACCTTTTTTCCAATATGTAACCTAAACTGCCCCTGAGACAATTTCAAGCCATTCCCTTGGGTCCTGTCACTGTCACCACAGAGAAGAGATCAGAGTCTGCCCCTCCTCTTCCTCTCATGAGGAACTTGTGACTGCAGTGAGGTCTCCCCTCAATCTCCTCCAGGCTGAACAGAACAAGCGACCTCAGCTGCTCCTTCTGTGGCTTCCTCTCAAGGCCCTTCACCCTCTTTGTAGCTCTTCTTTGGACTCTCTCTTAGCTTTGTATTTTCACTGATTCCCAGTTTGCTTAGTACTCACCTACAATAAAACATGTGTGCAGTCAAGCAACTTTATTAAAACATTTATTTTAGTACATCAAATCAACACTATTAACTGCCAAATTTTTTCTACTACCTTCCAGACCCAAAAAAGACGTGTTTAATATATATGATGGGTTATTCATTGCCAATAGCTATCTTTGCTCATAGTGACTGATAAAAGAGACCAAGGACACTCCAGGCCCTGTGTTTATGGACTCAGTTCTTCCTATTCTTCCTAGTCAGTCAATATGCCAGAATCTGTGCTAAAGTAAATCTGGTTTTAACCATTATATTTTTAACCATTTGAAACAGGAGATAGACAATGGTATTTTGTACCTGTGAGTCAGACAGGAAGAATCTCAGTCTATGCTCTCTTCTACATGCAAAACAAACTGTGCATTAAATTGGGAAGAACTGAATTTCACAGTGGGAAGAAAGCATTACATTAAAATGGTGCATAATCATAGGTGTATGATGCTGTGCTTAGGCATGTAAAGTGTTTCAAGGGAACTAAACGCTAGACACAGGTATTTCAAGAAATGTTTATTTGCTTTATCATTTACAAACAGGTGAACAGGAAAAAAAAGGCTGGCAATCTCCTTCAAATTAATTTTCACCTGAGGAGTCTCTTGTACTAAGGTGATAAGCAACTTCTGCTGAATTACTATACAAAAAGTTAACTATCTAAAGAACTCTTGAATCAAAGGTTATCTAGAGAACAAGAAAAAATGGTATTTATGAAGAGAATAGAGATAAGAAATGTATAAATGTTCTAAGCCAGATAAGTTAACCATCTAATGTAAAGGACTGCAAAAGCCCTTTAACTGCACTCTAGAGCAATGCTTAAAATGTGGAATATTCCTTCCTATTGCTTGGCAAAGCTTTCTCATTGCAGTTAGTAAAAAGTTCTCTTCTAATGATTGTTATTCAAACTAATTTATGAAGACCATTTCTTCTCCATCTTCTCCCAGTTCTGACAATCTTTAACTTAGGAAGAGGGACAAGTACTTATTTTTCTTGTTGGACTGTACAGAAAAGCATGAGTGCTAATTTTTAAAAGGCAGGATTGATTGAAAACAGGGAGGGTTTAGGATAAAAGAATTAATGGGAAATTCCATGGGAAATTTCTGGGAAATTCCTAATTGCTATAATATCTGCTCTATACACTCCGTTTTCTCTTTGTCTTTCCCAGCCCTCTTTATAGAATATATCTTGTTTCATTTACCTTCTGGTAGCCTTGTTGCTCATTTTTATTCAGACACACGATGAGACTGATGAAAATATGGAAACCTGAGATGATGGAACTTGTAGATTAGATAGAGACTGTAGATCCGTGGTTAGTTTCACATTCCTGAATGCTGGTGGTGTCTTCAAATAATGAAATTCCCTTCACCTCTATGCTGAGCTGCTCTGAAACAGAAAAAGCTTTTTCATTGCATTATATAAAGTCACTGATTTCTTTTTAAATTCCTGCTTGATATACCTTTCCTCCGGTTTTAGTTTTTAAATGATTTCATACATTTTTCCCCTGAACAAGCCCTATGTCACCTTCTGCAAAAGTTTTCTGTTTTCTCACACAAGATAAGGCATCTTTCCTAGTGTTTTCTTTTATGGATGATCATGGAAAGCAGCTAATTTTATCTGCATACTGTGAAATCTACTGAGAGCAAATTTAAAGAATACCCTTTAAGGAAACAGAAGGATGAAAAGGTCTTTTAGCCTCTCCGAGTATCTTGTTCAGCCTGATTCTTCAAAGCCTGAGCCTAATTTCCAGTCCTCTGTAAGCCACATGTCATGACCTTGCTAAGTGGGTGGAAATCACAGGGAGACAAATAAGAAAAGGAACAGAAGAAAGAAGAAGAAGGAAACTTCAATTACAGTTGCAAGAACAATGAGTAGTTCAAAAGCAGAGTTTCTATTAGTTCAGTGGATAGGTTTCTTTTTTTCTTTTTTGAATGCAGTCTGAATTATGTATTCCATAAGAGCAACCTAAACAATTCAAGTGTTTCTCTTGAGCTATTGAATTATCTGCTTATTTAAATCCATGCATCTCCTACATCTTCCCCTTTTTTCCATCCCTGAATTTTCCAGTATTGTGATTATATCCTGGGATCTTAAATAAATTCAACATTTTTGTGCATTTTCGTGGATATTGTAGAAAAGACAGCATCTTGCCATAATAGTATCATATATAATAATATAATATCATATATAATAATATCATATTCCACAAAATACTGGAATCCGTAGGGCTGCAATCAATGTGATTTTGCTGATTTGAAACAAAGCAAAATGAAAACTGTAGGGCTGATCCTAGCACATATGTACATGGAAACACAAATGTTAACATAAACAAATAAATTCACACCATTATCTCCAAGATGGATTTTTATAGTCATTCTGTCACTGAAATGAAAATAATTTTTGAACTGACCCTATGGTTAAAAAAAAAAATGTAGTAATCAATGTACATGACATTATGGCCACTAAAAAGATCCAGTTTTCCTGCACAGAATATTATGCTATTAAAATGAGAACAAGAACTTCAGCACTGATGTTTTTAACATGGTTGTTGCAGAAGATATCACTGCATTAATTTGCACTTTGAGCTTTCTGCTCATCTGCAGCCATTGTGTCTGAGACAGTGAGAAGCAATATTGCAGATTTTGCCTTTCTGTGCCCTAAGTCTGTTATATTTTCTACAGCTATTTCACAGCCTTGAATGCAGTCCATGTAGAGCTTTAAGAGGTGGCTTTTGTGAAAATGTGAACCCTGCATTGAGACGAAGATAGTCAGAGATAAATTCATCAGGATGTCACATGCTGGGGAGTGCAATGAAAAACAAAAGCCAGTGCAACGAATTCCTCCACATGCCCTGAACCTCACATCAGGGGTGACAACCTGCCCTGGTTTATCTGATGGTCCCAGGGCACAAATGACTGGTGGAACTCACTGGAGACTTTATCCTGAAGGTTATTGGAAGGTTTGATGTTCCAACTTTAATTCAGCTGATTATGAATACTACAACATTAGGTGTGATACCTGAATACTCCAACATTAGGATTTGATATTTTCTTTCTTGTTACTGTTGTCTACAATTGGATTTACAATATAAAGCTTTATCTTCCCTTTTTCTTATTCACTTTTGTATCCTTAATTTATTGAAGCCAAAGTCAGAGGAGAAGATTAACAAAAAAGAAATCAAAAGATTTGCATCTTTAGAAATTTGATCTGGACTTGAGAAAAAGTTTGTTGTAACTTTGTTGGAAGAAAGGTATCAAACCCTTTACATTCCTAGAAAATTAATATACTCACTTCTTTGAAGAAAAAAATGTTAAGTAATGGAGTTTTTAAAAAATATTTCCATGCAAACCAGATGAAGATTTCATTTTATTTTGTTAGAGTGTTATTTTTGGGGTTTTTTACTATGATCTAAAAAACAAATAGAAATTTAATTTTTTTATCAATATTCCATGTTCAAAAAAATTTTTGATGTTTCCCTGATCAATTAAAATAATCTTCACATATATGTAAAAATATATTACATATTTATACATATCTTTACTTATGTATGCATAAATACAAACATATATCTGTATATAAATAGAATTTTTCCCTCATTATTTGCTAAGATTTTTTTTGCTAAAAATATCTTTATCCAATCAAGTAATTTGTTACAAGAAGAATCTCCGGAGTCAAATGATGTTAAGTGGAGTTGAAATGTGTAAAAAAGTTACCCTGGATGATGGAAAATCTGGAGTACTAGAAAGGAATAAAACAATAAGAATATGCATCTCTAATGATGTAGTTTTCATTTAAAGATTTCAAAATACCTTGAAAATGAAGTTAGTGTCACTGTGCCCAAAATCAAAAATGCAGAAAAGAGACACAATGGGACATGACTTTGAAACTGGCCAGCAGGCTTACAAGAGAAACAGATGGGAATGCTCTTCATATTCCTTGCCTTCACCTGCAGCTCTCATTAGTACTTATGATGTTTCAGTGTGACAGGGTTAAAGATGGAGAGAGGAAGTAATGTCTTTTCTTTTTTTTTTTCACCTTTGCAACAGTGCTGTTAAATGTTGGTCCTGGTTTGCAGCTTTGACTGTTTTCAGTGCCTCATTCCTCAGATGTGAGTCTTAGCCTTTGCTTGAAAGTTCTTTCAGAGTCTATGAAAAACTATATAAACGAATGAAACACAACAGCATTGCATTTCATTATTTTTTGCCCTTTACTACATACAAAAAGAAGTCTCATAAATAAGTTACAGAGTGCAATCCTCATCAACACAGCCTCCAGCATTTCGCATTTGGAGTCTCACTCATCAAAGGGCATGCTGCAGTGGTGCCTGGGCTGAGGTCATGGTCCAGGGGAGAAGAGATTTTCTTCACACAGGCAGATGATAAAATTGTTCTTATTCTTCTGGTTCAGTAAGAAATATACATTAATTTATATAGTTATTTTCATACTATGAAAATCTGTGATAAGAAATCTGATCATGACAGGTGGTAGCTTTTTTCCTGGGGCTTCAGGCTATTTCTGAAGACAGAAGATGTTGATTTGTACACTTTTTCCATGTATACATTAGAATATAATAGAACAGAATAGCAGGTTCTTATAAGACTTAAAACAGTATAACTACACCAATATACAGCAACTTTCCATAAAGCTATTCAAAGCAGAGCTCTTAGAAAATATCTTTCCCTTCATAAAGTTCCATATGTACATGTTCATATAAAAACTAGTTATTTATTTCCATATAGTCTAAACTGACATCTTTACTTTTTGAAAGCATTTTGGTGACAATTACATCCAACCACTACTCAAAATATTTCAGGTGAAATCACCCGTCTGTATTCATGTAGAGAAAAATGTGCATGGTTATATCACCTATTTCTCCAATTATCCTTATCTGTTTCTTGGTAGTTTAGCAAGTACTAATAGACACAGAGATGTTGATGGCATGGCCACAGACCTCTGCCTTCATTCCTGGAGTGTTTGGCTTCATTTTTCAGAATTGTGTTTGAACCTGGATACATTTTAAACATTTATTTGTCTTTTATATTATTAGCATTATATTTTTCCCAGCAAAATTTATATTGCCACACAAATTTCTGGACAGAATTAAATAGTTCTTAAAGGAATTTTCCATTAAAATGTGCATATGATTATAATGTAGTGGTCTGACTTTAAAGCTACAGTGGAAAATTTGTTTGATATCTGATTTTCCAATATGAAAAAAAAAAAAAATCTAAGTTGACGCATGATTCCTCTGGATTGGATTAAGTTTTATATATTTTTATAAGCTGGGAGACAGTACTTTCTCAATTTTACTGAAGACTTTAAGACCAAAATTACCAACTATTTGTACTTCATCAGATGGAATTCTTTAGTTTTATAATACAACAGAAATAAATCCCATGCTATTCTCATATGCTGCTGTTATCTACTTAATTCTACAATTACAATTCACATTAAGCAGTAGTGTTGCTGTTGTGACTTATTCTTAAAACCTGCCCTTTTTGCTAATGGATTTAGGTATAGTGCCTGATTATCCTTCTGGAAAAAAAAAAAAAAAAAAAAAAAAAAAAAAAAAAAATCTTAAATTTTCAAAAAACTTAC
>VZRH01008150.1:649450-678663 GCA_013397555.1 Urocynchramus pylzowi
AATAGTTTCAATAATCTTCTCAGTGAGAAAATAAAGAAATGTTGATTCATTCTGAAGAAAGGAATGAGTGCAGATGCTCACTTGAAATTGTAGCCTATGTTCTGCATGCAGCTCTATTTATTTTAAGCATTGAGGCAGAGAAACCAAGGTGAATGGTCACTGTTACTACTGTTACTTGGTACCTCCTACAGCTTCAAGGAGAAAGTGTCTATGGAGGTTGGTCAGGGTCTGATCTGATCCCTTCAACTACTCACTTTTTTCCCTAGACCTTAAGGAGAATTTTGTTAATGGTTATATAATAGATCAAATAAAAGTTAAGTTTCAAAATACGAAGAATGAACCAGGACCTCTGATTTTATTCTGTTTTGGATTTTTTTACAATTATTTAGTCTCTGGATTGTGCCTGATAAGCTAGTAGTGATTACAAAGGCACGTATGGAACTTCACAGTTCCATCCTTATCTCCAGTACTCACAATGGTGACTGGTAAAACTTCCCCACTGACACATGGAGTGTCCCCCCACAGCAAGGCATCCCCTTTCTATCATGCAAGCTCTTTTGTTTTTGTAGAATGGAGCTTCAGCAGCTAGGTCTCAAATTTTAAGGGTATTTGTGGCATTGTGCAGCCCACTGCAGTCTGATTTCCTCCTTTTTGATTTTCCTAGAGCATCCACCAATTTAGCTGCAGAATTCCAGTGTGGGTGCTCAGTTTAGCGCTGAGCTAAACTTGCTCTTCATGTTGAGGTGTTGCCAGTTTTGGTCTTCTTGCTCTCCTGGTCTGCTGATTTGCACATGATTGACAGCTTTTTTCCTGTGTTCCTTGTAATTTTTTATGTAGTGTTAGGGCCCAAATCTGTTTGGGGGGGATTTGTACACAAGCAGAACCAGCTAGCATCCAACTCTGAATCTAACAATTAGAGATGAATGAGTACACAAGTACCCATGCTCTCCCCAGGCTTTCTGAACCAGCAGAATAATTAACCAAGCACCTCAGGCAGGCTTGATTTAAGAAGAAGAGAGTTCCTGAAACATAATGCTACAGTCCTGTGATATATCAAGGCTGTTTTCCTTAGCTGAAAAATATATAATACATTCCCTCTTCACTTTGACGGACATTTGGTTTCTATCTAATTGCTTCTTTTTCTCTTAGATCTTAATCATTTGCATCACACTTTAAAAAGAAAGAGATCAAAGATCAGAGGGTAAGAAGATATGAAATGTGTTCCTTAGCTCACCCATAGTCATGTATAAAGATGAACATAAAATCTGAGGCCTGTGGGCGTTTGCCTTGCTCTTAGCAGTAGAAAAGCTGTGACAAGACAAGTGGTCATGAGTTTTAACTGTTTCATGAAAAAGCACATTCTTCAGTCAGCAAAGAACTATTTCAGGCACTATAGTCACTAATGAAACACAAAAGTTTACTGAGGAATTGCTCTTTATTGTGCATTCTGTTCTTATATGAGGACATAGGGAGAAACAGAAATATTGTGAAAAATAATAGAAAAACATAGAAAATATTTCCTCACTGATATATCTGGTGTATCATAAACTTATTTAGCTTATTATTTAATTTGAGTAAAATCCTTTAGATTAAAATTTGAAATTAATGTGCAACTGCTTTCAGATTTACAGCTTGATTTAAGAATACAATATGGTTGTCTGACCAACTTTGGAAGCATTTGAAAAGACAATTGCTGCACTTATTAATAAATTTATATAGAACAAAATGTTCCACTGTATATATTTATTATTTGTCCATGACTTGGGGGTGTAAAAAAAATATGACAGGAGTGGGAAAGTACAAAGAAAAAAATAATTATCACAGCTGTGTGGAATATTTTCTCTAGAGGAACAGTTAAGTAGTGTAGATATAATCATCCTGGAAAAGAGATGACTTTGGGGATATGGTGTGGGAGGGTCTTAAAGATGACTATCATGAAAGGACAGTAGGAAATGACTGCTCACTGTCTTTTTTCAGTATGACAACTTGGGTTTGTCAAATGAAGCTACAGGAAATGAGAAAGAAACTAAAAATATTTCTTTGTGGAAACATGCAATGGCCTGCAGACACAAAAGCAAACACTTCCTACTGTAAGAGTAGTCAAACACTGGAACAGACAGCCCAGAGATGTCGTGTCATCTCCACATACTCTTTCAGATATTCAAAACCCAACTAGGTCCACTTCTGAGCAACCTGCTGTAGCTGATTCTGTTTTCAATGGGGAGGTTGGACAACACAACCTCCAAATGTCCCTTACCTTCTCATCCCCGCTGCGAGTCTGTGAAAATGCTTGGCACATAATGTGTATGAAAAATTTCATTCTATTTCAGGTACTAACTACTTTCTGTGATTTCCTTCTTCTTGGTTTCATGATTTACTAGAGCACTTTTGATCTTCCTGCTGTCAGTGGTAGACTGTGTGCCGTGTTTATGTGTTCACAAGATGAGAAAGATCTGCCCAGGTATGAAAATTCATGACTTAAAGATCAGGATGCTGTCATGAGTTTGGACCTTGTAGCTGTAAAAGACACACAGCTTTGGACCTGTGTGTCTGTAAAAAAGGTAGACTAGGCACGTTGTAAAGCTTGAACAGCCACAGATGCCACTATTTTTTCCCTTCACAATGTGAAGGAAACATAACTTTCACATTGTGGTTATCCTATCCAGCACCATCTTATCTTTAGAAGCTGTTATCTTAGTCAAGTCAAGGAACTTTTTGGAGGAGCTCATGGAACAATTTCCTGAAATTGCCTACATGTACTTATCCTAGACACCTTCAGACTGCAGGACACTCATTTAGCATCTTTATTAATAGAGATTTATCCATTTATGTTAGTGTGTCATAATTAAGGAGAGATTAATAAAATCATCATGGGGAATTTAATGAGGTTTAATAAAGCCAAGTGCAAGGTGCTGCACCTGGGTTAGGGCATCACCCAGTACCAATACAGGCTGGGGGATGAGGAAATCAAGAGCAGCACTGGCAAGAAGTAATTGGGACTACTGCTGCATGAGAAACTGGACATGAGCCAGTGATATAAATAGATCAGGTGGGTTTTAATTAATATGGGTTCAATTTAACCATTTAAATCTTCTATTAAATATTAATTCTTAGATGTGTTTATGATGACTTGGTTGTTAAATATGGTCCAGAGAGGCAAATAAATTTATTGTGTTCAGATGCACTTTTGAAATCTCTTCAGGCTCATATGTATAGACTTTTCTCACTCTAAGAAGACTAGATGTTTTGTCTTAGTCTTCCTAACTAAAATAAATTTTAACAATAGTTAGCCTCAGGAGAATTTGGAACTGTTCAGAAACTGTCCAGACACCCTCAGAAACTTTCCTTTGTGTACCTGCTCAAACCCTGACATTTAAATACTGAGGGCCACTACCCAAGAAGTATAAAATGTTTGTACCATTTGGCTTCAAGTTTCATTGAGAGCTGATTCTCTGTCTTTCAAATGACAGAGACATATTGTGAGTCAGCATTAGCTATTTAGGGCAAGATGTGCTGCTGAGATAAATTGACAGAGTTCCATTGACCACTATTGAATATACCTGAAATTGTACAGGCAAGTGATAGGTAAAGAAGTAATGAGAGAAATGAAAATGCTGTAATTGCATTTGATGTTGTATATCAAGCTGGTATTTACTGAGATAAATCAGCTTGTAAACAGCCTTCATTGCTAATTGCTCTTGTCTTTGTGGCTATTAGCAATGTAATATTTTATTTAATTGTTTAATAAATTAAAACTTTAATAAATAAATATTTTAAGGATAAATCAACAAATAGCTTGTGAGCTGCTTAAACCCATTTATTTTGTCTTCATTTAAATAAAAAAAAAGTGGAGGATTATCACTACATTATAATAATAACAACTAGAACACAGCAATCAGTACAAAGTGAGTGGCATAGGGGAAGCTGCACAGTACAGCCTGTGCTCTCTGTGAACTCTCTGTGCCCAGTACACCAATCAACCCTCACCATTTTGATAGAATACAGTTAGTTCTTCCACTCAGAGAGGTAAACGAGGATGTTTTGTCTTTTCCCTACTGTGCAGTGCCTCTGTAGTGTTTTCATCAACATGGTTTTGCTGGTCAGAAAATATAATGTTGCAATGTTCCCTTGTACCACTCATTAGACCAGGCCTGAATGGGTTTACTCCAGTCTATAGATGGTTTCTTTTAATTTCAAAAATTTTGGCGTAAAACCATGCTGTGGACAAAAACAGGCTGCAATCATCCTCCTTATGCTGATACTGAACACATCCAGAGAAAGAGCTACAGCACAGCACGAGAAATTTGATTTAAGACACACTCATACTGCATGTACAAAGGGATTTCCTAAATTTATCTTCCAGCAACTGCAGCATCAGTCAAGTAACTCACAGGAAGAACTGTTCATAGAATCACTGAGAAATACAATTTTTAAAAGGGTATTAAATAACATTATTTGGGAATAGTTTCCCTAAAGTAAGTGAAGGAAAATGTAGGTCATTCTGGATTAAGAAATCACTCTTTTGAAGTTCTAATCCCCTCTCTAGCACCACTCTTAACATAAATTTAGTTTGGACTTTATGAACAGTATGATATGTTTTTAAATGACAAATGAATAATGAGAAATGGTCCTGATCAGCAAGAAAATAATTTCACTAAAAAAATGTATCACTACTCTGAGATATTATTTCAGCTTTGTACGATACAGCACTCTGTTTCAGTGTGCTTTTGTAAGTCACCTTCTGCACAAAGACTGAGCCTAACAAATTATATAATATAATGAAATGAATTTCAACACTTCCCTCAGAAGCATGGTAGAGTTTCTGTTGAGAGTATATAAAAATATTTTTTTTTTTTTTCTCTCTTTTCTAAATGACAAATAACTTTTGGCTAGGGCACTGAAATAAGCAGCAGCAGACTCAGCTGATTTGGTTCTTCTAAGCATTTGCTTTAGGGAAGATATAACTGATGACAGAAGATGCAAGAGGAGGGTATGAGGTTTAGTCTTCTCTGTTGGAGTATTGCTCTACAGCATGGGACAATGCCAAAGCAGAGATATTGAGTGCCTGGCATGACAACAAATAGAATCTTGAGCATGTCTTGTATGTCCTGCTTTTCATTGCTAGAATCTTAGAAGGTCATGCTTCATTCCAGGGAAGAATGAGACTATTTTGAAAACACAGGGATTTCTTTGCTGTGAAGGATAATTGGTTCATATCTAGTTGGGATGTTCAGCAACAATCTAGGTGGTACCTTTGCAGATGACTATGAAAATTATTGTCTAAATGAGAGAGAGAGGGTGTGTGCATGCATTTAAAACAGCCATAGTATTTAAGTGTTTCTTCATTGCTAATTTCAGTAAGGGTTGAGGCTTCTTTGAGATAGAGATTCCAGTTAATTTTAGAACTCAGTTGATTCAAGCACCTTCTAACTTCAAGTAAAATAATCACTACAGCATAGAGATCCTATCAATCATAGCAAGGTTTGCATGCTTATTTAGCTAGCTTGTAATTAAAGGCAGCTAAAAATATCATGCATGAATGGCAAGTTTCTACTTTTTTATTTAGCTCATCTCCTTTAGAGAGAAGACACAAGTCCCATCAATCACACAGTTGGTAACTGAAGTCATTATCACTAAAATTAAGGCAATTATATACAAATGAATATTAATGAACCTTCCAGTCAAAATCCAGGTCAGTTTCCAAGAATTTTAACAAAAATATAAAGAACTCCTCTTTTGCACTTAATCTTTTCTCAAATAATCAGTACCAAAAAGGACACACCTTTTGTATTTAGTTAACATCATGAATTGAGGTTTTAATGAAATTAATAACAGTATTTTTCCAGCATGGTGCAAAGTGATGTGTTAATTAACATTGTTCTCACAAAAAGTGACACAATGTTACACTAACTTAACTTTGAAGTTGTCATTTCCAGTTGCCATTAGCTCTATTATAAGGAGAAAATGGATTGTCAGTGCACTGTGCTCAGCCAGACAAGTAAAATAAGACTGCATTATTTTAAGGTCTGAAAAAAAAATAAAAAATCATAAGATTTGAACTCTCACAGATCGATCTCTGTGTCCCCCACAAGGAAAGACCATCAGACAATTTGTCCCCTCCTCTCCAAGTCAAGTCACGTTTACTTATAGCTGAGCTAAAGGTAAGGAAAAAGGGAATAAGTCAGAGTAGCTTTCTTTGAACTGTGCTTCACCCCATGTCTTTGGAAATGATCTCAATAGCTTTAAGGTAGGTTGTGACAACTGTTAACTGCACTTGGATACATTGCACAATAGCAGAGGCAACTGCATCTCTGAATTATTTAAGGAGATAGAAAGTAAGGCATTTCAGGCAGCTATAACAGACTTAAAGTAACATTTCCCTATTATAGATATCAGCTTTTTATTCTGAAAGTGCACTTAAAAGATAATTTAATTTTCATGTGTTTATCTGTTTACAGTAACTGAAAGTCATGCTGGTGATAGCAGTGAAGGTGTCCTTCCCTCATTAGAACAATTAAAACCAAGAGAGAATCACCTGTCTTTCAAATGCAACCTCATATCAGACAAATGTTCAAGAAACAGAAGAAAAAAAAAAGACCTTTTTAAAATATCCTTTAAAAAATGTTATTCTTTTACCTTACTCCATGGGCAGATGGAGTCACTGCTATGTTGATGTACACTTGAATGAGCAAGATCAGCTTCAAATTCCTTATTACTATAAGTGTAGGGGAAAATTAAGTAGGAAGAATGTAATCACTCAAGCTTGTGTTTTGTTAAATACAGACCTGAATAAAGTAATTATTTAGCTTGTAAATCAACAATCCTTTGCTATTCTGAAATTACATTATACTCAGCAAGAAACAAGAGTACATTGCAAGGAAACAATAATTCTATACCTACAGAGAACTCAGGTTTCACATTTAATCTTTAAATTAGATAAAGTATCAAGAAATTCAGTCTACCTTCATTTTGAAGTGTGCAAAATAGAGATGGATTTGAGAGTTAACATGTTTGCTTTTCTTTTTTTTTTTTTTTCCCCATGCTGGTTAAAGTAGAAGAATTATCTGTCTTGAGACTAACATTACCTTGTCTAAAATGGTTTCAATTCATTAAATAAAATCCACAGACTGGAAAAAAAACTATTGACTGTAAGTTTCTAAAGTCCTAAGAACAATTGCAAGTGACCCATGTGTGTTTACACCCTGAGAAAACAATAGATGGGCATACACTTTCTTTCATTTAACCTGCTAACAAATTAAATCACAGATAGATATTTTGTTTCATAATAATTGATTGTCTTATTCAAGGAAAGAAGTATTTTTCAGAAATAACAACTCTTCATGGTCACAAGTATTCCCAGCTCATATTTTTTTCCTTAATGGAAACAAAACTTTGCCTTTAAAGAAGAGAGGTTCTTATAAATATTGCACATGACTCAGTCCTGCTGAGGAACACTTTCAAGCAAATAGGATGGAAACAGATAAAAAAGCTAAAGGGATTGGTAAGCAGTAGTGGGAAGAAACTATAATTTCAGAGTAAGTCTGAGGTTCTAGTTTCACAAGTATTTGTTTTGGCATCAGTGTTTGCTTGTTCATCCCCGTAGCCTTACTGCTTATCCCTGTCTCATCTCACTCCCTCATAAAAAAACAGAAAACACTGGTGTCACACTGTGAACAACATCAGAGATGCTAATTCAGGTTAAAAACCCCACAGCTTTATGTCGTTGGGTTTTGGGGGCTGTTGGTCCTGAGAGAAATAACTGTAAATGTATGGCTTGTTTAAACTTGCCCTGGGGTTTCTGTATTGCTTTGTATTGTAGCAAGCAGGATGCTAAATGTTAGCGTTCCAATTAGGTACTTTAATGGTCACTCCAGATCAAGGTAAATTAGAGATGGTCATAAAAATTTTGCAATCCTATTACAGTTTTCTCAGAGACAACATCTATTTCTAATCCTCATTCAGACTGGAAAATACTTGAAAATTCCACCAAATCTATATTAACTCAACAAAATTATTGTTGTTATAATTGATAGTACTGCTATTATTAGATACTTCTTTTCAACTATATACATATTTAATTTTAGCCATTAAAAATTCCCAACCTATTATATTCCTAAGTAAACCCCAAAAATTACATAAAAGAGCCCTCATAATTTGAGCAGAAAAAAGGTAGGCAGTTCCAAAGTAAGTACTTTGGGTCTGTGACTGCATTGACTTTTGAGAGGTATGGTCACATCTGGTGAAATAGCTGTTTTGTGGCTTGCACAGCAACAAAACAAGGCTTTGCTTGTCAAGAAGCTTTGCATTTGCTGCAGGCAAAGGTCAGGGACATAGAGGATTTCTGGTTATGACATGGGGCCACTTGTAACTTTTTGATAATTTCCTTGTGTTTTGTCTCTGTGTCTCCTGGTGATCAGCTTGTATTTCCATAACAGCAGTATTGGAAATGACTCCTGGGAGTGACATCCTGAACTACTGAATTCAGGCTCTGCTAAGGTCACTGGCAACATGGTATTATCCTTTCAGAAGTGTTTTTGTTTGATCTTAAACTTTTTTTTGTCTGCTATATTTTCAGATTTTTTTTTTTTATTACTCAGAGCCTGCATTTATTCATATCTAATTTGGTTCTATTTTATGTGAATATTTTCTTTCTCCTAGGTGTACTTTCCTGTCTCCATTTCCAAAGCACATAATTTTCAGACTCTTTTGAGTGGGGCAAAATAAATTATTTTAGGCAAAATAAAATAAAGTAAATGATGCTATTTTTCCTCAGTAAGGAGCCCCTATGCTCCCCTTAAAGTCTTCTTGGACCAGTGGTGCAAAGTCCAAGAGTTTCAGTCCTGTTTCAACTTTCCTTTGTAGCACTGGTGAGCCTTTACAGGAGTGGGCTCAACAGTGCCTCAGGCAATCACATTGCTCTTGGAAGCCCTTCCTCAGATGTAGCCTAAGAGATGATTTGATCTCTCCAGGGATCCATTATGTCAAGGGCCCACAATCACTCTATCCACCCAATGCTGTGTCTCTCACAGCTGTAAGAGGTGAGCTTCTAAATTGTAATATGGATTATTTGTCCCTTATGTACCCATAAGACACTGGATTTGAATTTTACTCTTCTTCTGTTCCTACTACTGCTTTTGTCATAGTTTCTTGCCCCTTTTAAATGGCACCTAGTGTCTTGCTTCCACAAGTTCTTGACTTTCTGACTGTAACTAATATAATTTACTAGTACCTATAACTATTACTAAATTGCTTCTTTTTTTGTGCCAAATCCATAAATAAAAACAATTATAATAAAAGAGTCTGAAAATTTTTATCATTATCACTAGAATATTATTGATAATTTGGCAACTATAATATAAGAAAGAAAAAAGCTATTGGAGAACATCCAGAGGAAGGCTACAAGGATGCTGAAGGGCCTTGAGATGAAGTCTCATGAGGAGTGGCTGAGGTCATTTGGTCTGTTCAGCCTGAAGAAAAGAAGACTGAGGGGAGACCTCACTGCAGTTACAAGTTCCTTGTGAGGGGAAGGACAGACACTGATCTCTTTTCTGTGGTAACCAGTGACAAAACTGAGGGAATGGCCTGAAGTTGTGTCAGGGTAGTTTTAGGTTGGTATTAGAAAAAGGCTTTTGCCCCAGAGGGTGTCTGGGCACTGGAACAAGCTCCCCAGGGAAGTGGCCATGGCCCCAAGCCTGACAGAGTTCCAGGAGCATTTGGGCAATGCTCTCAGGCACGTGGTGTGAATTTTGGGCATGGTGCTGTGCAGGGCCAGGAATCAGACTTTGGTGATGTGGGTCCTTTCCAGCTGAGAATATTCTTTGATAATCTAATCACTCTCTTGAATTTTAGACCCCAGCCTAAAAGTGGAATAACAGTGGCAGGCTTTCTACTGCCTTTAGCAAGATACCCACTGTTCTTCTACTGAAAGTTTCTCTTGACACTAGTCTTTTGCTTTCCCCTTTCTTTTCAACCTCACATTTCCTTCCCCTAACTGGCTTTTGTTCCTTCAGTAATGATGAAGAGATGCTATAATGATACATAATAGTTGCATGAGACAGCTCTTGGGAGCCTGGAATTGCCATGATCCACAGTATTATTTCCCAGCTATCAAAAGAGAGGAAGGTACGAGGTGCCTATGTGAATTCTTTCTCACTTTTATTTAGTTTCAGTCTTCTCTCTTTCAGTAGTAGGCACAGAGCTCCCTCTACACGTTCTGTTGATGAGATAAAACACTTTTGGATCCTGCTAGATGCAGCTAGATGAACAGTACTAGACAAACATAAATCATTATCATTAACTGCTACAACTCTCAACTACAGCTAAAAACGAAGAAACTAAACCAAGCTGTTAGGGACCATCTTAGTATTGATAAAAGAAAATAGTTGGCATTTGCTGCTGGCAGTTTTACTAAGAGATATGTGTCTGCTAGTCTGAGAAAGATATCATCAGCTGTGTGAAGTCTGAGAGATCTCAGAGGAAGCAGAAAGAAGAAAGACCTGAAAAGGACTGAGGTATATTTCCTTTGTGCTTAGAAAGGGAGAGAGCTTCTGAAAAACTAAAACAAGTAATGGGACTTACTGGCAGACACTGGTAAAGGATTTGATGGGAAATTTGATCTTCTCTGTTATGAGTCACGACCTTGAATGTTTCAGCTTCTGCATGAGTAGCAGCACAGTTGTAAATAGAAGTGCTTCAGATGCAATGCCAGCATTGAGTGCAGCACAGAAAGGGGTAGACCTAATTTGTCCATACTTCATGTCTTTTGAAAACACAGGACCTGAACCAAAGGTAAAGTTGGCTCTCATTCTTTAAAATATGCATCACAGGCAGTGATATACATAACCAAAATTATTAATACGTGTCACTTGCATAAGAGAAAACACATATTTAGATAAGGATTTGGGGACAGAAGAAAATTTTAAATATTTCTTCTATACTTGTTTGATGAAGCTGCCAGCTTATGATCTCTATTTTCCTGGTGTGACATTGTATCCCATAATTGTAATTGCTCTCCTCAGTCTAGTTGTCTTATTTTAAGATAAACAAATAAAATTGACTAGGTTGCTGCCTGAGGAATCAGTATTGAAATCAGCTACTTGTCCCAGTTTTGTGCCATCAACAAACATGCTGAAGGTACACTCTGCCCTGTCACGACCATTGGTGAAACCATGCTGACTTGTCCTGACAAATTTCCTGGAAATTTGACATAATTCAGGATTAGCTGCTCCAACACCTTCCCAGAGATTGAAGGGAGGCTAACCAGCCTATATTTCCATGGGAGCTCCTTTTAGCACTTCCTGAAAACAGGAGTGACATTCACTTTTCTCCAGGCTTTG
This sequence comes from Urocynchramus pylzowi, assembly GCA_013397555.1. Taxonomy (NCBI): domain Eukaryota; kingdom Metazoa; phylum Chordata; class Aves; order Passeriformes; family Fringillidae; genus Urocynchramus; species Urocynchramus pylzowi. The sequence goes on from VZRH01008150.1 coordinate 660,787, forward strand.
GGTACCTTTCCCTGTCACCATGTCTGATTGAAGATGGTTATGGGTGGCCCTGCAATGACATCTGCCAGCTCCCTCCACTCCAGTGGGGACATCCCATGGGCCTGTGAATGCTCAATTTCCTGAAGTTTTCCCTGATTCTCACACCAATGGTGCATCTTCCTTGCTACAGCTGCTCCCCTTGGTCTTTGGGACTTAAGAGTCCTGAAGGCCCATCTTGCTACTAAAGACTGGGGCAAAGATGGTGCTCAGTACCTCAGCATTTCCCATGTCCTCTGCCATCAGCTCTCCTGCCTCACTGAAAAATGGGCCCCCATTTTCCCCTAATCACCTTTTTGTCTCCCTATGTACTTACAGAACTCCTCCTACTTGTCTTTGGTATCCCTGGTCAGATTCAATTCTGCTTGTTTTAGCTGCCCTGACTCAGTCTGTCAATGCTCTGACAGTGTTTCTGTATCCCTCCCAGGCTGCCCATCCTTGCTTCCACTCACTGTATGCTTCCTTGTTGTGTTTGACTTCTGAAATTATTAAAGACAAATGTAGTAGCTTTCAGGACTGAAAAAAAAAAAAAATTAAAAAATCATGTCATGGCATGTTTGAAATACTAAAAGAATACATAAGTCACATCATTTTAGTAAAAATGCAAAATTAGAGACAATAAGAAGAATTTGGATACCTCATTTTTGACTCCTTAGAAGCTTCTAAAATCCTTCTTTTCTGTGAAAAAACTGCAGATGTAAGAGTCCCCTGTACAGGGACAGATGGGAGTAACTACTGCCTATTGCTTTGAAGAAATATATTACTCTAAAACAGTATCTCATTACAACACCTTTCCAGTGATCTGGGAGTTTGTTCAAGAACAAAATGGATATTTATGTTCATTGTGCTTTAAAAATCATATTTTAAAAGACTCTTAATGAAAGACAGTCTGTGACCTTTTAGCTGTTTCAATACTATTGTGGGAACGAATTTTCATTTCATTGTAATAATTATGTTAGCAACTTCTACTTTTTCTTTTTTTTAATTGACAGTAAGTATGATTAGGAATACAATAGCACCACCTGAGGCACAGTAGCTGCCTAGATGACTTGTCAGTTCATAAATACAGGGTCAAATTCAGCCTTGCTATGAGCGAGCATACTTTAATTATCTGTTATTTATTATAAGTTAAGTTCTGACAATATGCTCTATACTAATAAGAATAGGGGGAAAAAAATCAGTCACACAGAGCATTCATAAGCCAAGAAGCTATTTTTGCAATTCTAATTTATGTTCTGTTTAAAGTATTGCAGTCAATTAACTTTATTCTTTCAAAATTACAGGTGAAGAAAGCTAAAAGTTTGTTCTTACATTCATATATAGATATCTCAGTAGAAAAAACCCTGAATTTCAAGTACATTGAAGATTCACAGGGATTTTCTGAAAACAGCAAAGGTTCTAAGTGCCAGTATAATGCCAAAATGGGTAGTAAACAAGACCCATCACCCAAGTGGGTTTTGTGGTGAGAGTGTTCTGAGCATGAGTGTTGCACCAAAGCATTCAATCAGGGTACAAATGCAATTTAGCTAAGTGGGTCAGATTAATTACCCTGGTAATACCAGAGTGTACAGCCCAGAACACCACGCTCCCACTTCAGCTGGGTAAACTTTGTGAAAGAGCATAATGTAAAAATACACAGAGCTGCTGAGGTCAAATGGGGCCTGTTTTGGCTGCTGGACTTTCTGTCTTAAATGAGCATCCTGTTGTTGTTTTGCAGGCTACCTCTTGGGTATATGTTTTGGTAATTAATAGGGACACACAGGACTAGCATGGTGTGCCAAGACCTGAGGGTTTATGTGACCCAATAAAGATTTTGACCATTTGTGTTACCAGGGAAAATAAAAAAGTGCATGCAAAAGCCAACTAGTATAAGAGATGCCTCCTAAATATACAGAATAATTCCCATTTTACTGATAATAAAATGAAGCTCATGGCTGTTAGGTTCATTGTGAAAATCAATGATGGAATAAGTTGCCGTCCTAGAAATGAACACTGCAGATAAACATTTGCATTAGATTTAAAATTGGTGTGCAATTTGTTGTGAGTAATGCTGCTGGTAAACAGGCATTAAGCAATGATTAATGTGCACTTTTTTCAGATTTCAGACATTAGCAAAAGAGAATTAGTTTGGTTTGTGTAGGGGGTTTTAACTATACTTTGGTTTACTGTTATCTTTTGGATTCCTCCACACAATCCATCCACCAAATTTTGTTGTTAAACTGAACCATATTCTTATAGAAACAGATCCTACCAATTGACAAAATAAGAGAGGAATGATTAGTTTTTGAAAAACAGATTCACTATAATTCTGCTTCCTATGAGCAGTATAGAGACAGGATAGCTGAAACATTATTCAAGGATCACTGGCAATCATCCAGTTAGAACATTATTCTTATGATATAGTTTTAATTTAATCTTCTTCTGCAGATTCTTTAATTTTATTTTTGTTTTTCATATATGTAAAAAAAATGAAAAATTAGGACAAAGCCACTTATTATTTTGTCAGTCTGCATTATATGCTGCTAGATTATATAATGCAACTTGCAGTTGTGCAATGGCTAGAAGATTAATACAGTAAAAATCCTTCTCTTTGTCTGCTTATTCTGCTACAAGGGAAAAACACTCCCTAATATTCTTTGTCCTAATCAACATTTAAAGTATTATAAACACTAATCACAGAAAAAGACACCTCCCACTACCCTGCTGGGAATTTGTGAAAGGCCACTTCTGATCAAGTTGTCTATGATTAAAGTTCACAGGGTTTTTTTTCTCTTTCTTTCTCTCTTTCTTTCTTTCTTTCTTTCTTTCTTTCTTTCTTTCTTTCTTTCTTTCTTTCTTTCTTTCTTTCTTTCTTTCTTTCTTTCTTTCTTTCTTTCTTTCTCTCTTTCTCTCTTTCTCTCTTTCTCTCTTTCTCTCTTTCTCTCTTTCTCTTTCTTTCTTTCTTTCTCTCTCTCTCTCTCTCTCCATATATATATATATATATATGAGACAGGTTATATTTGGAGATATGTATAAGACAGCCTGGGTTAAATGGAAATACTACACTGAATACATGCAAATGTCATGTCTGTGACAACAATATTTATTCCCTATTATCTTCTGTGTCCTCTATTCTAACTCCTGTAAAATCACAGCAGCATAAGAGCACTAGCTGTGCTACTGATATTGGTGATAGTAATATCTTAAGTGCTCAGCAGAGCACTGAACAGCACTGCAGTCTGTATAAATCTGTGTTGCACCTGCATCTTGCACAATATGTACTGTTCTGCTACACCTATCTGAAATAAAATACAATAGAAGAAGTGAAGTGAAAGAAAGGTGATCAGAAATATGTAATAGCTTTCATAAAAGTAGACAGTTAATAGACTAGAACTCCATTTGCTAGCAATATGAGGAAGACATTAATCACAATGACATGCTGAATCGCAATAAGAACAATTATTCACTATTTGACACAATACAAGAACTAAGGACGACCCAATGTATTATTAGGCAGAGAGTTTAAAGCAAACAAAAGTAAGTGCTTTTCACACTGTGCACCATTCAACTGTGGAATCCATTGCCATAGATTGCTTTAGGAACAAAAGCATAAATGAGTTTTAAAAGGTCAGACAGTTTCATTGGGAATAGATCTGGTGGTGGAGGTAAAACATGGTTCAGATGCAATCTCTGTCACAAATGTCTGCACAGCAGAAGCTAGTAGGCACTATGTGAAAAGAAGAATTTATCTTACATATGTGTGGCTCTTTTTTACTGTTCAATCAGCCTCTGTATCGACCCATTCACAAAGATAGAAAACTGTGCTAGATGGATATTTGTTCTAACTCAGAAAGGTTTCTTTTATGTCCTCTGTTATTTTGCCACTCAAATAGTTATTATCCTTCTGAACTATCTTGTTTCATTAGGGAAATACACAACTTGTTGAATGACAGCTACCTACACTGAAGTTTGGTAAATTGGAGATGACATGGCTGATAACACAAAATGTTTGGAAGAAGTGCTGCAATTGAGGGGCACCTTCCATCAGCTGAAATCTCCCCTACTGCCAAACCTTTAGACTGACACAGAATATAGAGTAGGAAGCCGAAGAGAAAAAGAGATTAGAGATAAATAGGTGAGATTAGTTTAGATAAGGATTGGTTGGAAGTTAGTGTTAGCCCTCAGATATTAGTGGTGAGACAGGCAGGGACCGAATTAAAGACAGAAGAGGAAGACAGATAGGGACTGGGTGGGAATCTGATCTGAGTTCAGTTAAGCTGAGGAGTTCATGCACAATGTACAAGATTAAAACAGTGTATGGAAAGGCCAGAGGCTGTTCAGACAAAAAGCCACAATATTTATGCTCAAGCAATGTTAATTTGGTCAGTGAAAGAATGGTGATAAAGAGTCATGCTTGAGGAGGTTTGTTTGAGGATTTTATTAATAATACCTCAATGCCAAGGTAATACAATAATTATCTGAATATTTTTGAACAGGTTCTCTCCGGGATATGTTACTGTTGTGACTCATGACAACACATTAGCTACCAGTTGCCTTCAGAGGTAAAACTGTATTGAACATAATCAGACTCCAAGGTGCTGCGGAATTTGTTCAGGAGGTGCATCTGTTCATAACAGAATCCATATTATTTCATGGTATTTTCTGATCCTGATGGTTTCTATCCAAAACAGAGGTCCCTGACCCATCATGAAATCCAAATATGCTTTGAAATGTCTGTAAAAGTGCTAAGTATCCCATGCTAAAATGTGTATGCTGCATTATTCCCAATAAGGAAAAAAATAAAATATTTTAAATAATGTTCAATTCATATTTATCTCACCAATTTCCAATATCTATCTTTGTGTATCTTTTGATGTATATATTAATAAAGTAGTACATATATATTAATAATAAATAAATCATAGACTCAAAGAAAGGTTTGGGTTTGAAGACACCTAAGAGGAGGTTCAATATATATATAAACTGAGGGTGTATGCTTAAAATTTTTAATGATAGTGATGTACAATAAAATTTTTATATGACTGCTCTATAATACCTGAGTTAACTGCAAATGGATGACAGATACAATGGTGACTTACAGGAGAACCATATCCAATGGCACAGGTAGCAGGGTATCAGGTAAAATGGTGCTTAGGGAATTGTGCAGGCTTCTGGTGACATTTGAGACATCCAAGGGGGCTTTAAGTATCTGTATCACAATATAAAAGTTATGATATTTAATGTTTAGTTTCTAAAGTGCAATTCACTTGAATTTAGAAGGGTTCATCATCTGACAACTAAACAATACCCATAATTTGACTTGTTGGAAGAATCATTCAGATGCACTTTGGCCAAGTAACATAGGAAAGATCAAGGCACCATATGTTTGATGGATGAGTATACAAAAAACAAAAAAAAAATCTGTGGTGATGCATTGTGTGGTTAAAGAGATAACCACATGTGCACCACAGAAGATATCCCAGTAACAGCACCTGATGAGAAAGCGCCAAAGAAATCTTGTACTTGTGGGTTAGGTTGATGTCTGAGAAGAAATTAGGAAAGAGGCTTTGATTTCAAATAACTATTTATGTGTTTTTATGTGTTTTGTAAAAGACTGGATTAAAATAACCTTCCTTTTCTTAATCATGGAGTATTCCATGCCAGTCAAGGCAAGGGTGGGGGTGGAAGGTAACTTAGTTTGTATGAATACTCTGTGTATATACCTGTCTATTTTGAAGTGCTCCCTGAACTGTGTCCATTTGCCTTTATTTCAGTCCACCTACTGAAAAAGGAAGTAGTTCAGCACAATAAAAGGTAGATTGTGACACAAAAATCAAATGAAATTAAATTCTGAGTCACGAAAGAATAACCAGATGTCACCCTACACCTAGACACTGCAGGATGCCCCTTAACTACTTTTTAAATGTACTGTGTTGTGTCAGTGTGTTGCACAACATACGGTAAGCATTACTTTTGACAAAACTCCTTCACATCTTTTGTTTTCCATCACAATTTTAATGTTATTTTAATGTATTTCTCTGGTGGATGGATAAACCTATTTTTTTTTTCTAAAGGGTTCATTGTGTTTAGACACTACAGTTTATTTTATTTTTTGTAAAGTGAACTTAGGGCTTGATTCAAATACCAGTGAAATCAATGTGTTCCCACAATATTTTATAGAATGTAGCAGATAATGTCCTAGTAAAATTAACTTTGTATGTTTTTCAGTGAACCTGATTTACCATGGGCTATGCTATACAAAAATTTCCCAAGTTGTATCTCTACTCAAAGACTAAGGGGTTGAATAATATTTTAATTTCATATCTACTCAGACTTCCTGTAAATTGAATTATTATCATATTAAAGTTCCTTTAAAGTCTGGGCTGAGTTAGGTTTTGCATCAAGTGACCATTTGCTTCCAAAGAGTATCTTTACAAAATTGGTAATGAAAAATGGCATTTGCTTACTCAATAGATCATGGTACTAAACTCATTACATTATTTATTTACTGAAATAATGAGACCATCTGGTCCAGATCTCTACCCAAGTGAGATTATTTCCATCCAACTATTTTTTCCAATATAGGCTTAAAATGCCCCAACATACAAATTTTCCTTTAGAAAATGTTCTATAGCATCACACATTGATAGGAAAAAAAATTTCAGTTCAACCACAACTTTGTTATTTTCATTTTCATACTACTAGATAAATCTCTCTAAATCTCTTTCATCAGGTTTTTACAATTGACCCATTTCTGATTTTTTTAATAATTTCTCCATTCTCAGTTGTTGTTGCCCAGCAGCCAACCAGCCATTCTTAATTTCTCCCTTTTACCTGTGTCTGTCACTTTGTTAATTTGTTCAGAGCAAAATCTATATTTTGCAATGTAATGTCTTTCTGAGAAAAATGTAAAAGTTTGCTTATTTTTTTCAGTAATGTATTGCACTGTGGTTTAATACATACACATCCAAAATGGAATAAAAAACAAAAAGAAAGGATTTTTGTAGTAGTGGCCTGTGAATCCTGAAAGAATTTTGAGGTTAAAATAGACAGACTTAAGGTTCCTAAGTTGAAATCCTATGACAAGAAGATTTATTTGGTCTAATTATCAAGAAAACAATGAACAAGGAAATTATTATATTTTCTTCCCATATCTAGCAGTGCTGAAACAGAAACTTTAATATTCCATACACGTATAGTGACACCATTTTTTAAAAATAAGTTTGGCAAAGGGAAAAGGAAGAAAAAGTCACAAAAGTGATTTAGACTGAGGAAAATCCATTAGAATTTGACTGTTAAACTTTTAATCTGCTAATTTATCAAAAGAAGATCACTGTGATTTGATATCCCCCCAAAGGGGGAACACTCACTTCCCTAATCAGGTAGTGAAAGGCATGCTGAACACCAGCAGATGAACATCAATTTGAAATTTTCAACTTTGTGTTAAATTCCTATTTTTAACTCAGTGTGAATCAAATTAAAAATACAGTGGGATAACTGGATTTTATATCTTTCAAAATCTTCATATATGAGGAATGCCCCTTTTTGGGCACTGACAAACTCTGTGCAGGAGTATCTGGGTTAAAAGCTGTGCTGTAGAGGTGGTGAGCCTGGGTGTTGTGAACACCTTCTGCCTTTGGTAGCTGGCCCATGGTACAGGTGTAGCATCAGGGTTTTCAAAGACTAGTACTGACTCCACAGCTGCTGTTAGCAGTGGTTCTGAATTGGAGAACAGAAGAAGGAAAACATTTAGCCCTCCACTTTTTTTTTTGAGTACAGATTATAACAAACTGACTCAGCAAGGTCATGAAAGTGTTTCTTTGGTTGGTACAACTACTCAGAGGTCCCTTTCATACATCCTCTCTGTAACTGAAACCCAAATTAGCTAGAGACAGCTCAGGTATGACTTTCCATCACCTCTCTGTCTGCAGCCAAGACATATCTTCTGCATCAGTAGTGAAAATCGTGGTAGAGGACTGGATCCAGAATTCCTACATGCTGCTAATTATGGCTGTGAAAGTGGTTGCAGCTTTTTAAATTGTAAGCTTGGCTGAAAATGAAGGGACTGTCAATTGCTTATTTATCTTGAGAGTAAGAAAGCAAGATTACATGAATACTAACTAGAGGATAATAGCGAAGAGAAGGCTGTTTGGCTTGCATAATATCAGAAGCAATGGAGTCTGAAGGTTATTTCTCTGTGCATGGGGCTCCAACTCTGGAACTGGACCGTGGGCTGCAGGGCTGCTGTAAGAAAGCTAAATCTTACCTCAGTTGTTATTTGAAATATCTCAATTCACATGACAATTCTTAATCAATTTTCTGTGTTATGCAACAGAGTCTGGTTAACTTCTAGCTTTGGGTGAGTTTACAAAACTGGAAAGAGTTGAATTGCCTTCAGGTGAGATGGGAAGAAACCCATCTCACCATGGGATTTTTGTTCTAGTCCTCTGTCTATCTTTTTGATTCACAGTTGTCCATGTATGAATCATAGTCAAATATCCAGGCTTTGTCTAACAGGTCAATTTCTTTCCTCTAAATTAGGCTGTATTATAAGGAAGCACCATATATCTCTGCCACTCCTGCTGTAAAGCTGTCTACTCTTCTGCCTCCAGATGCACACCATCCCTGCTCTTTAGCTTGAAAAATACTTTGTACTAAATATGTCTTTCAAAATGACAAACTGTTTTTAATTTCTCCTACTAATATAGTGGATTGCCCTAGGGAACATATGGCATAATGGCTGCTGCCATCTGTAGGATGCCCTGAGGAGTTCAATGGTGCATTTCAAAGGGCCTGATTGTGAACTGCAGAAAACTAGGCAGAATCACAGAATGGTTGGGGCTCCCCTTAATTCTGACCCATAAGCTCTCAACTCATTCTTCATCCACTTCCAGGCAGAGCTTAATACATTCCCCTTAAAAGAATCACCCATTATGAGCACTTGTTTCTTTTCATGTTCTCCTCCATGGAGGCTGGAGACTGAGGCAGAGACCTGCTTTTGTGGGTCCCAGGTCCAAGGTGCCTGGAGTTGTTCTGCCTGGAGAAAAGGAGGCTCAGGGTGAACCTTATCACTTTCTACCTACCTTTTTTTTCCTACCTTACATCCTAAAATATGGTTGTAGCAAAGTGGAGGACAGCCCCTTTTCCCAGGTAACAAGTGATAGAATGAAAGGAAATGTCCTTAAGTTACACTAGGGGAGGTTTAAATTGGATATTAGGGAAAATTTAATAATAGAAAGGGTTGATAAGCTTTGGAACACTTTAATCTGGGACTTACCTTTTCTCCAAGAGAAGGTTCTGGGCCCTTGCTGAACCCACTCCTTGAAACTGAAGTCTCCTTCCTTACCAGTTTCATCTGGGTGAAGACAGAGCTTCAGCAGACATAGAATCATATAATCATCTGAAAAGACTTCAAGGATCATCAAGCCAAACTTTTGGCCTATCTCAGGGTTATCTCTGTAGAAAGGCTGGCTTTAATTGAAATAGACATTTTGCATCACTGGGTGAACTAATTCCCTAGACAAAATAATTCATGAACTATGGAAAAGTGAAAACCATTTCTGATATATCCAAAGCAAGGAAAAATTAACATCCTTCTAGGAAGTAAGAATCCAGAAGGTGCTAAGATGAAAGAAATCAACACAGGTATTGTTGTCTATTCCTTTAAATCAAATCCATTCCTTTCTTCCTTCCTTCCTTTCTCAAGAAATGGTAGCTGAATCTGAGATGCTGATTTTCTAGCTCCTGCATCTATAAACCTGAAATAATTCATTGAATCTAAGGGATTTACATCTGAGTATAGTTAAAAATAAAATATTTTAAAATTGAATAAACTGTGAAAACAAATTCATATGTGAGTTGCACATAATTTAGTCAAAATAGGCAACCACACAGTGCATGTTAAAAATGTACATAGGTAATTCCTTTTTAGACAGTAAAGAAGATAAATGGCTTTCAGCAAGAGCTTTAACTTTGCAAATTAGTTTCCATTATGAAATTTGACTATACATAAACATAATTTTAATTTAAAAAATTATATTTTTGGTGAAATTTTCTACTGTCTAAGTTTCCAAGCGATCTGTTTAATTCTTCAATTTCTTAACTCTCTCTGGAAGCTGAATAGTATACTAAAAGACAAGGGAAAACTAGAGTCCTGTAATTCTAAATAATTAATTTTATTTTCTCTCTCTTTGCTACACTTTTATGACATTAATTATTGATGTTAACTAATTTCTTTCTTTTAAAAATATGGTTTAAAATAATAGAGTCATAGAATGATTTGTGAAGGGACCTTAAAGATCATCTCATTCCAACCTCCCTACCATGAACAGGGACAGTTTCCACTAGACCAGGTTGTTCAAAGACCCATCCAAGGCCAGACCTGGCCTTGAACACTTCCAGGGATAGGGCATTCACAGATTCCTTGGGCTGTTCCAGTGCCTCACCACCCTCACAGTAAATATTTTTTTTTCTTAATATCTAATCTAACCCTGCCCTCTTTCCTTTTATAGCCATTCCCCTGTTGAGGAACATATCTGGTGCAGGTAGGTTTGTAAGCTGCAATTAGAGATACAGAATGAGATGCAGACTGAGCTCTAGGGTGAGAGCCCATGAAGACAAAAGGCCATGAGCTGCCAACCCTTTACATAACAAAGGACACAAAGTCTGGTGACCAGGTGAATGAACAGAGAAAAACACAGCAGGAGCTGAAGACTCATGGGGATGAAGAAGGAGACTTGGGATGAAAAGCAAGACTTGAGCTAGCCTGTGAGGGCGTGAAAGCCCAGGGGTTCCTTTGGTGGGGCTTCTCCTCAGAGGCAGCAGATCCAGCTGTTTCTTTCTGTGTTAATTCACCATGAATAAATGGCTTTAGGGAACTAGAAATGTGAGACTCTGCCGTGGGAAACATGGAGACAAACCAGTAAGGAAACCTGGTCGGACTGTGTGTGAGTGGGGTGTGTAGGGAGCCAAGGGGCCAACTGGAACCACCTGCTGTGGAGAGGCTTTGATCCCAGCAGTTGAAGTCCTGGTGTTGTGTGAGTGCCAGAGAGTCTTGTGAGTGATCAGACTAGGAAGTTTTCCTTAACACCACCTTGTCCTGTCATTACATGCCCTTGTAAAAAGTCTCTCTCCAGATTTCTTGCAGCCCCCTCTTTAGGTACTGGAAGGGGAGATGAGGTCTCTCTGGAGGCTTCTCATGTCCAAGCTGAACAAACCCATCTGTCTCAGCCTGGCTTCCTCTGGACTGGCTCCAACTGGTCCACATCCATCTTGTGTTGGTCATCCCAGGGCTGCATGCAATATTCCAGGCGGGGTCTCCTGGGAGTGGAGTTGAGGGAGACAGTCACCTCCCTCAGCCTGTTGGCTTTCCAAAGCTTATAACCCTCCATCTCATTGATAAGGAAATTAATGTCGAAATTCCAGGAACTGCTATAGATAAGTATTTCAAGTATCAGATCAGTCCCTACATTATATTGTGACAAGATTACCATTCTGGATTTCAGAAATTTTTGCCACTAGAAAATTTCACCAAAAAAATGGTTGTTTCAGTAAAGAATGTTTCTGAGAAAATTTGTGACTTGAATTACTTCCAAGTGAGATGGGAGATGCAACTCCAGTTGTAACTCCAACTGCTTCGTTTTAGCATATCTTATCTACGTTTCAATATATATCATTCTACAACAGTTCCACTTGCTCCTAAATATTCTGCTTAGTTTTGTGTCACTAGTACTTTACTCTGTTTTATAAACCACCCTAAGCTTTTTTTTTTCTTTTTTTTTTCTTTTTTTTTTTTTTTTTTTTTTTTAGGTTTTTTTTTTTTTTTTTTTTTTTTAATTGAGGTTTTTTGTTTAATTTGTTTTTGAATAGTTTGAAGTATTCAGGAAAATATCTTCATGAGTTTTGGAGAACAAGCAAAAAATCCATTAACCTTCAAAATAATTGATGTGTTTTCCAGGTTACTGATTTATTAAGACACTTTGTGCACCTGTTCCAATCATTAGTGATATATTGTTCCACAGTAAGCACTCACTCCATCTTAGTTAAATAATATTATTTGGTTGGATTGATTATTGTTTGCAAAAGCTTACTAAATTAGGATCTGTTACTATTTTTTACTATGCATTTTTTAAAAAAAATATATTTGAAGCAATAAATTGTGAATATAAATTTGCCTGCAGATATTTTACAAAACAGTTTTCATGTGCAAACATCTGCACTGAAGGTCTCCAGTGTAATAGTGAAGATCTTGAGTCACTGTGAAAAACATCAGCCCAGAAATTTCATCTAATCATAAGTAGTTCTCTCAAAAAAATCATTTATCACACTTTGATGAGCTTGCATACTGAAGCCATATTCTTGAACAACCTGAAATGTAGGACTCTGGAAGGAAATCACAAGACAGCTGTTCAAATAAAGTTTATTGGAAGCTGGCAACCATTATGTCTTTACAGTTTCTTTAATGCATGCACTGAAATCAGTAATGCTCCTGATTATCTAGAAGGATCAGACCACTGCAAATTTCCTTTTAACATGGTGGTAGCCAAAATGAACCAGTTTTAAATTGCCTTCTCAGTGAAATAAATACTACCCACTGAGTGCCAAGTAGTAATCTTTTATTCTGAGTAAACAAAGTTCAAGTTTGCTTGACTCTCTAAAGTCTGGAACTGTCCAACTCAACAGAAATGCCCAGATCTAATAGAGAAAAAGAAAATATCCATTTTGGATGCAATTTTGAAGGTGAGTTAGGGTTGAAGTGGTGAGACTCTGCTGTGTGGAGCCTGATCTCAGATTATTGGTGAATCTACATAATATGGGGTCAGACAGAGACTAGTTTAGGATCTGACAGATGTGCTACAGTGTCAAGTACTTATTAGAGAAGGTCCAGTGTTATGCATGTTCCTGTCCTGTCTCAGAACCAGCTCTGAATGTAGTCACTGTAATGACAACAATGTTATTTTTTTCATCAGCGTGATTTTCTTCAATGGTTACCCAAAGAATAGTCCTTGAAGTTAAAGCAGGAAATTGGTTTGTTGTATTGAAGTTGTCAGTGTCAGGGAGTCGTGCTCAGATAATGTTTCCCAACTTTGGGACTCTCACATACATAAAGAGGCATTCCACTTCAATCTGTCATATTTGTCAATCTGACAAGGAAACAAGTTTGTCAGAATACCCTAAAATCACTTTGATACCAGCCAAGATTTAAAAGAAGCATCTTTAATCTACCAAATTGGTATGAAACGGTGGTTTGTAAAAGAAGAGATGAAAACTAAATTATAGATTTTACTTGCCAGTAGTCTCAGTAGTCTTAATCCTTACCTTCTCAAGTGCTGAACTGCTTTTGGCAATTTTCTTGACTTCATGTTTCTTGTTTATACAAGATATTTTGAGAAATCTACTCTTCTCCCAACTCACACCTGAATTATCTCACTTTGAATTTTACTTGTCCTTCATAAGAAATGGAAACAGCTCTGCCTTGAAAACAAGAGCTTTCCATGGCTGAATAACTACCTGCATCCATCTTCTCACCCTTTCTTCATTTTTGAAGCTGTTGCATGAGTTTGCAACAGCCCTGGTTTTGGACTATTGACTGCCTTCTGTGTCCTCCCAGCCCCTGCTTCCCACTGCATCCAGCACCCTTCAAATCATAAGGAACATTCAGATACTGTGCTAAAACCCTCCTGGGGTTCAAGACTAGCCCATCTTTTCTTTAGAGCACATATGTCAAAGAAAACCAGAGGTCTATACATGTGATGATGTAAATATTGCTGTGTTCAGACATAGAATACTTAATTTACTATAGTATTTTAAATTTTTTTAATATATATTTATTTATGTATTTATTTATTTATTTAAATAGACAGAAATCTGTTTGTGAGATTTAAGGAAATTACTTAAAAACAAAGATATGACACTTTGTCCACTGCATTCTTCTCATTCTCAGATCAACAGCTTTCAGTAGTTCTAAAGATGCACAAATGTTGTGCATATGTGTCTGATTTTGAGCACTTTATCATGGGTCTGCACTTACCAAAACTCATTCTCTGTTCCTGATATTCCATGCATGTGCTCCCTACTTTTTGGGTCTCTGCCTGCCTAGCCCATCCTCAACTCCCTGAACTTTTCTCAGTTCATTCTGCAAAGTCCCAGTCAAGCAACCTTTCTGTAAGCACTTAAAATTTCTACCTTGGCACTGTGGTTTTCTTAAAACTGATACATCCCCTTAGTAAATTAAGAACATGTCAAAAATACATGTATTTCTACATATATATATTTATACATATATATATATGCACACACCCCTTTTGCTTCTACTGCATTATATGAGAAATTTTAAATTCATGCTTTCCTTCCTAGATACTCAAGCTTATTTTACTGTGTTTGCAGTTTATTTATGACATTTAGCATCAAATCTTTCTTGTTAGAAAGGACATTCTTGTCCCCCATAATCCATGCTTTCTCTCAATTTGGGCAGTTCTTTCTCACATTCTTTGTGGGAATTAAAAATACGTATTCTGTGATTCCCAAGCAGCCCCAAGCAAGTGAAGACATCTCAGGTGTGTTCCATGGCTGAGCTTCATTGCAGCTAACTGGATTTTGTAATGAAAGCCTTTTGGGTGAGACATATATGTTTGATATACAGTACCTCTCTCTCAGATTCAAAGATCATTGAATTCATCACCATCCTAGCAGACACATGGAGATATTTGGATTTCTTCTTTTGACATATGTGCCTAATTTCTGTTTAAGTTGTATTTTAAGCTCCTATGTGCTCTTAAGTCCTGTACCAAAATTGACAGAAGGAATCTCTAATTAATTTGTGAAGTACATAGAAACCTTCTGAATTTCACTCCAGTCTCTTTTGGAAAAGCTTTTTTCCACCCCTCAAAATCAAAAATTTGCAAAAAAAGTTTTGTTTGGAAAATTTGAAAATCTGTTTTTTGAGTGGTCACACAATTCCACTTTGAGTGTTTATTTTGTCTCTTCTATCTCATCTCTGCTGTGCTTATTGTACAAACCCTAATACTCTACTAGCATGTGTCTACTTCGAATTTCAAGAAGTCAAACTCTTCTATCTCTCATGCCTGAGGGTAAAAATAAAAGCACTGAACAGCTTATCCAAGAACTGCTTTTTGCTGAGACAGCTCCCCTTGCTGTCTGTTCCAGACAGGAACTCAGGAATCAGTATTGTAATCCATTTAATAAAACAATGAACTTTGGTTTTCATGTCAGCAGGGAAAAGGGACTTTTTTTTTTTTTTTTTTTTTTTTTTTTGCTAAGCATGGTCTGGATTAATTTTATTTGCCAAAAATCTTCACCCGTGATCAAAAGCCAAGAGTAGTGTTATATCTTTGTTTCCAAGGCAAAGTTTTGTATGTTGGGTAATACATGAGAGAGTATTGTAGGTCTCCCCTGAATCAGAAGGGTACTCACAGTATTTGTTAAATGTATGAATGTACATGCAAAGCCAAAAATATAGGATTATCTGGGGCAATTCTGGCACATAGATGCTCAGTTAAAGAGGTAAAACCATTTCAGAGCATTCTTTAGGGCAGATTCTCCACAGGAACTCTCTTAAAATCTGTTTGTCTAATTTTTTCCAAGAAAATGATATTTTTTTGCTTTTCTGGGAGTTTAAAGGGTCTACATATATTGGTTTAAGATCTTTATTTTTCTAATGGGAGTCTTTCCACAGAAAGATTCTTGAGGCAGAAACCATCTATCTTTCTGGTGTAATCTATACACTTGATACTGTAGTACTTACATGGCAAGCTCCTCTAAAAAAGGAGAAAAGCAGAAGAAAAGGAAAAAAAAATAAAGTTTAAGTTGGAGTGCTCTCTGTCGACACATGCTGAGAACAGGGAAAATCCATTCAGCCACAAGGGCCCAGAGACACCCAGAATTCTGCTGTGACACTTCATGTTTCTGAACCTCCAAAGGAAATTCTCACTCTGGGTGCTTTGCAAGGCAGACTGAATGAACACATCCCCCACGAGCTGAGTCAATCCAAGCACAGATGAGTCAGGAATTTATAAATATGGGCATTAAGGATTGCCTGAAGGACTCTGGCTGTCTTGAAGTGAGACTTAAGTATTTGTTTCCTGTCCCAGTGTTGGTGTCATTTGGACACAAACTCACACATTGCTGCTTTCACCTAAATCTGAGGATCAGCCAGCTATTAACTCACAACCTGCTCTGCTGCTCACTGTGAAGACTGCTCACTGTTCACTCACTGGCAGGGTTGTGAAGTGTTTATAAACGAGCTGAGAAGCTGCAATTCTCCTCCAGCTCTGCCAGCTCCAGGAGATACTCACTGCATATCATGGTTATCCCTCTGATACTGAGAAACCATCACCGAAAGAAGATCTGAGGTGAGAAAGTTCTGTAAGTTCAGGAAAGTAAAACAAGCTGAAAAAAATCCAAAATGCTGTACTTGAGTAGGTCTAGAAGCCAGATGGGAAAGAAAAGTTTAGCTAACACAAACATATCTGTTTTGTTTGCAAGTTAGTACTAATACTCAATGCATCAACCCAAATTTTATTCATTTTTGTATTTTTGTGTTAAGTAAACACTTTTTTTTTTTTTCTTTTTCCCTAAGGGAGCAGTAGACAATCAACAGGGGAATTATTCATACCTAAATTTCAGACATAGGTTTATGTGCAGGCATGGTTATGTGAATGCACATATGTTTCAGGTTTAGTTGCACATGATACTTTATGAAAAGTCCTCAGCAGAGATAGTTCCAGCTTGTACCTCAGGGGAAATTGGAGAATAACATACCAGTTGCCTGAGCCTCAGAAAATCTGCATATTCCAAGGTTTAGCAGTTACCTCAGTAGGGTCCCCAAATTCCTATTGGTCTTTACAGCTGATGTAGTAGAAATAATATTGCTGTGAAAAGTGTCACCTGGAGGTGCCAATTTTTTGTCTCAAACATAGGACTGTGTTTTAGCTTGAAGAAGCTACTGCTGTCATTCAAACTTGTTTGAATGTTAGAAGTTTCTCTTACAAAGAAATATGACTTGAAACGTAGTGGAGAAAGATGATGCTTCTTTATGGAAAAGCAAAGCTGAGTGTCTAAGGCTGAAAAATATTTCTTCAGTTCCATATCAAGACTGCTGGGTTCTTGGCTACCACCTTGGTTAGTAGGAAAGAAAACAAAATGGACAGGAAGACAACTCCCAATGTGTAAGTTGTTCTGGTTTTTCAGCTTGAACAGTAGCAACAATCTCACCACGGTTTCTTTGGGAGAGCAAGGTGCTAGTAGCAGATGTAATATTCTTCCTCCTTCCTATACCACAGTTTGTTTTTCTGAGGTAATATGAATCAGAGACTCTGTATCAGGGCCTGCAGGAAAAAATAACCAAAATGCTGTTTGAAATAGCTGAAGAAAAGAAGGGAGCAAAGGATGTAAGACCAGACAAATATTTGTGCAACAGTGGGCAGAGTAGAAGTTAGTCAGAGGGAATTCAAGGAACCACAGCAGAGTTATTAGGATCAGCTGAGAGAAAACTGAATTAAATGGTTGGCTTGAATTGAACAGGCTTGAGAGGATTATTATTATTATTTTAATTGAAGACACCTGATATATTTCTCCAGCCTGAAGAGATATCATATATCATAGTGCCAAAGTTCATTTGTGTCCACATTTATTTCTTCATAGATGGTAGCATCTCTCATTTAAATAACCATATATATAAGTCACATTTACATGATGTATTTTGTGCAGTGACCATAGGGAATGCAAAGAGTCCCTGAGAAGCAACTGGGTGTTCAGTTCACTCATTTCCTCAACATAAAGATGAAGATCATGTGGGTTGAGGTTTCACAGGCATCTCTGGCTTAGGTGAGACAGGGGTGGGGG